>VZTT01063146.1:0-52297 GCA_013400855.1 Buphagus erythrorhynchus | reverse complement strand
CCTGACGCGCATCATGGCGGCGCGGCAGCTGCTGCGGGCGGCCCCGGGGCGGCGCGGGTACAGCGGCGCGGGCGCCGCCGAGTTCCTGCACCGCAGCATCGTGCCCACCATGCACTACCAGAAGAGCCTGCCCAGGTAGGGCGGGGCCCGCCGCTCCGGGGGACGGGGGTACGGGGCGGCGGCGGCGGCCCGGGGTGTCCGCTGTGAGGAGAGGGCAGAGGGAACGTCCGCCCTGAGCCCGCGGTGCGCGGCTCGCTCTGTGCGGAGCGGGTTCGGCTTCCCAGGTGTCTGTGTGACCGCTTACAAGTTACGGAAACATCCCCTTGGCTCCCAGTGTAATCCCGTGAGTGTAACGGGACTGTGCTATAGGAAACAAAACTCAGGCTCCGAGGAAGTTGACAGATACCGAATAGGAAATTTGTGAGAAAGAGATGTCTAGCGCACAGCTGTGAGGGGGAGGCCCGAACAGGGCTGGCAACCGAACTATTCCTTCTACAGAACTGCCTCTCCCAGCTGCGGTTCCTGTCCTTGTATTTCCTCTACTGCAGTAGAGGAAATTTCCATCACTGCAGTACCTCTGTAAAAAGATTAGTCAGTTTGGTTTTCTGCCTTATTTCCCAAGAACATCATGGTGTGCTGACTGGTATCCATCTAGTTCCTTGCTTCTCTTATTCCACAAGAAACTTATGAGGCATTTGTATAATGTGCATAAGTATGACCCCAATTTATATATAATATAATAATATATACAGTAAAGTGTGTGTATATATCTGTATGTATAGTATATATAATAATGTAAGGAGGGATATGGAAGAAAGGAGGCAAAGAGAGATGAAATGAGAGATGTAAGAAACATGGACTTTATTCATACCCTTGCTCATCAAGTGCATGTCTCTGTTCCACTCCCTACAGACTGCCAGTTCCCAAGCTAGAAGATACAATTAAGAGATACCTGAATGCACAGAAACCACTTTTAAATGATGACCAGTTCAGGTATGGACAAACACAGTGTCATGTTCTGCTTCAAAGCCAAGTGTTAACATAAAAAATGTTGACTTGTGACAGCTTTTTGACTCTTTTCTTGACTGTTTCAGAAAAACTGAAGAACTTGCTCATGCCTTTGAAAAGGGGATTGGAAGAGAGCTGCATGAGCAACTCGTTGCTCAAGACAATCAGAACAAGCATACAAGTTACATCACAGGTATGTCAGCCTGCTGGGTTCATAACTGCTCATAATGCCATAAATATAATAAGCTGAAGCTTTAAGTAACCCTGAAACTTGGAATAACCTGCTTTGAACACTCTCTGTGGCTGTATTTGAGCAATTTCAGAGGCTGGTAGAAAGAAGAATGCTCATTATCTAACTTCATCTCTTCTATCAGAATTCTGGGTAGATAGATACTGGAACAATGGTATTTGTTTCATGAGTTTATAGGGTTTAGGTTAAAGAGGAGCTTATTTAGCACTTCCCTTAAGGAAACTGAAGCAATAATTTCTAAATAATTCCATGTTATTTAGCAAATTTACTAAACTTTGAGGAAGAGGAAGAATTACAGAGTATAACTAAATTTGGGACACAGAAGTGGTCAATACTCGGAACTTAAAAGGCCTTAAAACCACAAAACTATATTCTTTTAAGAGCCAAAGAAAAGGAGTGACAGAAATAGGAAAATGAGAAGAAATAGAAACAAATCAGGGGAGGGAGAGCATGTATATAGAGTTTGATTATTCTGCTTTATTATTGCTTCCATATACAAGTGTCTGCTCATGAAAGTTTTAGACAGCAGCAGAGATGCAAATAGTCAAATACCTATGTAGAAGTTTCCATGTTGCCCAGTGAATGCACTTCTGTCCTTGCTGTTTGTTCAGACTGCCTGTTAATGTGTTAGCTACCATTCAGTCTGTAGAGAATACCAGATTATTTCATAAAAATTGTTGTTTGATTTGTTGTATTTTGCCTTCCATTCACTTTGAACAACATTTTGGGTTTTAAGTCATGGCTTCATATTGTTCATCAGTGCTAACCAGTATGTTGCTTTTTGTCTATGAATGGTGGGGTGTTTGTATTGCTTTTTGTTCAGTTATTTTTCTTCTTTATGCTTCATAAAAGACCTGTTCCACTTGAAATTGGTTTCTGAAAGTATGTAGAGTTGTCTCCACCCTGAATTTTCAAGTCTGGGGTTAAAAGGCTGCATGTTAATGACAGATGTGGTTTTAAAACTGTAGATGAGTGTTGCTTACTTACCTGTGAGAACCTGTAATTAAAGTTGTAACTTAGCCCCTGGAACTACCCATTGTCCTTCTTGCAGTCCAGGTAGAAGATTCAATCTCAGTGAGATGCACTCAGTGATAAGAGAGTTGCAGAAATTAATAGTTTAAGAGTAGATAAAGGCATGAACCACTCCAAATGTGAGGTGTGCACCAAAACAGAGCTGGGAAGCTGCACTGTATGTCCTGGGAGCTAAGGTTTATCATTGAGCCATAGAGTAAACAGGGAGTTGGCCCTTGTTGGTAATGACATGAACACCCTTTGACATGGATTATTCCAAATGCAGTATTTTTATGATTACCCAACAGTATCTTTCTTCATAATGGGGATTTGAAGAAGCCTTGGGTGTATTATTGCAGGTGTTTGTCTTGTTTAAAGGCACTTAAGTATGTGTTTATTTGTGATCACTGTTGGACTGCATGACCCTGTGGTCTGACTCAGGAAGCTGCTTTTATGTTCTGACCTCTTTCTCAACTCTCAATTTTCAGGTCCCTGGTTTGACATGTACCTAAAAGCACGTGAGCCTGTTGTTTTGAATTTTAATGCATTTATGTCTTTTAATCCTGATCCAAAATCGGAATACAACGATCAGCTCATACGAGCTACGAACATGACTGTTTCTGCCATACGTTTTATGAAGACCTTCAGGGCTGGTTACCTTGAACCGGAGGTTTTTCACCTCAATCCAGAAAAAAGTGACACTGAGATCTTTAAAAAAATTATCCGATTTGTGCCTTCTTCAATTTCTTGGTTTGGTGCCTACATGGTCAATGCTTACCCCCTAGATATGTCTCAGTACTTCAGACTTTTCAATTCTACACGGCTTCCTAAGCTTGACAGAGATGAGCTTTATACAGATGAAAAGGCAAAACATTTGTTAGTGTTGAGAAATGGAAATTTTTATGTGTTTGATGTTCTTGATAGAGATGGAAACATGTTGGAACCCTCAGAAATACAAGCACACTTGAAATACATCCTTAGTGACAATAGTCCGGCCCCAGCCTTCCCTCTTGGCTACCTCACCAGTGAAAACAGAGATACATGGGCATTGCTGAGGAAGAATCTACTGGAGAATGGCAATGAAGAAGCTCTTCAAAAAGTAGATTCTGCCATGTTTTGTTTAAGTTTAGATGATTTTGCCATTAAAGACTTTGTGCACTTGTCCCATACTATGTTGCATGGAGATGCTGCAAACCGCTGGTATGACAAATCATTTAATCTTATCATAACTAAGGATGGCACTGCAGGAATTAATTTTGAACATTCCTGGGGAGATGGTGTGGCTGTGCTCAGGTTCCAGAATGAGGTTTTTAAAGATAGCACCAAGACACCAGCCATCAGCCCCCAGTCCCAGCCTGCTTCAGTCGACTCTTCCAGAGCAGTGCAGAAACTTGACTTTAAGCTGAACGACGCCTTAAAAGCAGGGATTACCAAAGCCAAACAGAAGTTTGATGCCAGTGTAGAATCACTGTCTGTTGACATGATTCAGTTCCAAGAAGGAGGCAAGGAACTTCTAAAGCAGAAGAAGGTGAGCCCAGATGCTGTGGCTCAGCTGGCCTTCCAGATGGCTTTCCTTCGCCAGTATGACCAGACCGTTGCTACATACGAGTCTTGCAGCACTGCAGCTTTCAAGCACGGCCGTACAGAAACCATACGTCCTGCCTCTGTCTACACAAAGAAATGCTCTGAAGCCTTTGTCAAGGAACTCTCCAAACACAGCACAGAAGAGCTGCAGAGTTTGATAGTGGAGTGCTCCAAGTACCACGGCCGTTTGACGAAAGAGGCTGCTATGGGTAAGTAGGAATACATCAAACACTCCTTCTTTTGCACTAAAATGTCTAGTAAAGTTGCTGTAAATATTTACAACCAAATAATTTAATGTTGGTGGAGGTCTAATGTAAACTTGACAAAAACAGTAGCAGAAGGCTGCTGTTTAAAGTGCATTCCCTCATTCTGACTCATTTCTTGATGGAGGAATGCCTCTGTGCTTCCCACAGCATCTTTCATGTGTTGAGAATTTTTTATACTTCAGTTTTTGTCCTTAGAGCAGTTGGACTGTTTGAAGATTCCGTAAATACTTAGTGCATGTTGAACAAGAACTTTAGGTTAAGTCTGAGGAGGTATTGTCTTACCTCTCTTAACAACTTCCAAATCAAACTCATTTTTTGGCCATGCTACTTACTCCTGTCATTTTTGTAAATGCTTTCTTTTGAACTGTCTTTCCTAGAAGCATTAAAATTGACAGCAGTAAAACTGACTGTTGATTATCCCATAGAGCCTAAAATCTGCCTCCTTTTGTTGGTGCAAGATGCTCTTCCTCTTTAGATTCATAAATTTTAGGAAAGGCTTTTTCTGCATTGAAGAACTTGTCTATGTTCAGATAAATAGTTAATCAAGGAATGTGATGTCTTATTCAAATTGTCTGGTAACACTGCACTTTTGTACTGTCCTGATGCTGTTGAGGCTTGCAGTAAAACAAGCAGGCCCTCTTTTCCTAGGATATGGGCATGAAAAGTCTGAAGAATATTTCCTACCAGTACAAAAATAAACTCCAGTTCTACAGACCTCTTTTGTGGCTAAGGTGAGTTTACTTCCCACACAAGTCAGGCACCTCTCTCATACCTGTTGTTTTCTTTCACCAGGCCAGGGCTTTGACCGCCATCTCTTCAGCCTGCGCTATTTGGCCTTATCCAAGGGGCTGGCACTGCCAGATTTCTATCAAGACCAAGCCTATGCTCGCCTTAATCACAACATCATTTCCACCAGCACCTTGGTGAGCCCAGCTGTGCAGCTAGGAGGGTTTGGCCCCGTGGTGTCTGATGGCTTTGGAGTAGGGTATCAGGTACAAGATGATTGGATAGGTTGTAATGTATCCTCTTACCCAGCTAGGAATGGTAAAGAATTCCTTCAGTGTATATACAAGTCACTAGAAGATATCTTTAATGTTTTAAAGGGCAAGAAAATCAGTAGCTAAGACATGAAGACACTGCAACACTTCACAGTTGCAGAACAAAATGCAGATTATGTCTAATTGACATACTAATCAGTGTTCAGCATGGCTGAGACTGCCCAGCTTAATTGGCTTCATGTATCATCATTGCACTTGAATACTGTTGGATTCACTAGGAAATTTCTATCTATTTTAAAGAAATTAATTACAGACCTTGAATGCATTTCAGGAAATAACAGACATTAAATGTCAAACTGAGTAACAGATCCATGTGTTCTTAAAACACATAATCTAAAATAAGCATTTTTATTGAGTTAATGAAGTTGGAACACCTGTGTTCCACGAGTGTTCAGACTATAGTACTGTGATACCACTCTTGAACTGTTTGGTTTTAAAAAAATACATGCAATAATTTCAAATATGGAAGAGTGGTTCCATTTGCACTGTTGCAGTAAGCTTGCTTACTAACTTGTCAGACTTATCTCTTTAAACTTGAATTTATATCAGAACTGATCGTGCCTCAACTGCTTGAAGCCTTTCCACTGTAGCAGGTTTTAGAGACACAAAAAATGAATTAGGAGGCTTTAAGTAACCTGCAGTCACCAACTGGGTTGTTAAACTGTCTGGAAAAGATTGTATTTTAATAAAGCTGTCTATTAATAAACACAAAGTTCTTTTATTGCCATATCTAAATCATACAGCATGGGTAGACCCTTTATCAATAGCTCATTTCTTATAAAGGTTGGAAAGAAAACTGCTGCAAGCATTCTGCACTCTGTCTTGTATGTAGACCTTGAATTCCTGCCTTTTACCCTCTTGATTTCCACTCCTTTTCTTCTGGGAGGCTGAGTCTTTCTGTGGAATTGAATTGCACAGTGGTGTTGGTTTCTGAGATGTGTAAAACTAAGGCAGCTCATGTCCTGCTGGCCTGGACAACCAAATACATCAGTGGAACAGGAAAGTCTGAGCACATTGCTTGGATGTGACAGACCAGGTTCAGAGGCTCAGAAACTACCTCCCTTTGCTCTTCCTTTGGGTATCTCAGCTTCCAGGTTCTCCCAGGGTCTTTTTAATTTAGCACAGTAAGTGTAAGCAGTACCATGTCCTGAAGTATGAAATAAAAGTGCTAGCAGGGGAGAGGCATGCTTTCATATGTAAGTCTGAAGGCTTTGCTCCTGTAATGTTAAGCCTGTAATCCTGGCAAGATTGCACTTGCCAAGGAGTACAAAGTCTGTCTTCAGCTAAAAATGAGGTTTACTTAATGATATACTTGGAAAGATAACTTGCTTTTCAGAGGATTGTAACCGTGTAAATGTCAGCAGCAGTGAAGCTTACTAAGTGTTCACAGGAAACTCATCTCAGTCTTTACCTGAAGTGGCAGAAAGCTGCTTAAAGGTGCAGCTGTTCCCTTGGACAGTTAACACAGTGCCTTTACTAATGCCTGTAACCATTTCCTCATGATAGGAGTGGTGAGTGGGAAGAATTTATTTGCTTATGTTAGAGAATCAAATGTGCATACTTCCTGGAGACCAACTATTAAAACCTTTAAGGCTGTAAGTTGTGTAAGTAATTACTGCATCCATTTATTGTAGCTAAGCTACAGTCCACCACAACCACCTAATTCCAAAATCCCACAGCATTAAGGACATGGCACAGTTCAATCAATATATCCTATTTACAGTTTGTACTGAGGCCATCTCCAAATGCTCCATGGGAAATATTTTATTAGGGCATGCTGGCAACAGAAAGTACAACTCAGTGATGTCGGTCAAAGGTTGAACTCGATCTTGGAGATCTTTTCCAACCTTAATGATTCTGTGAGCTTGGGTTTCCATTTCTGAAGTGCAACCATGTAAAAAAGTAACTCCAAGGAAGCTGCATATGTGATATTTACAGTTGCTCCATCAATAACCATGTCATAATTTGTTTGGAGTATGAACTTCAGCATTTTACAAATTTATGGGTAACTTCATAGATTCCAACAGATTCCTTTGTTTTTTCATCATAGTCATTCCAATCCTGTAGGAAGTAAGATTTCACAGAGTTAGTCACAGAGGATAGAAGGCACCCAGACTGGAATTCAAACTGGAACTAAACTTTGAGTAAAGTTTGGGTCTTGGATATCTGCAGGAAGTTATATTTTAACAGGTGAGAGTAGCAAGAGCACTAACCTGAAATTAAATGAGCTTCAGTCTCAGTGTTTTTATATTTATATATAAATTGCTGGGGTTTATTTTCTTAGGTAGTCCCCAGCCTGCAGTGGACAAACAGCAGGCATGGCAGGTGAAAGGATTATCTATCATTTACAATACCCTAGTCAGGTGGGTAAGCAGACAAGCAGATCCCTGCCAAGTAGGATACCAGGGAACAGATTTGACCTTGAGATTCCTGCTCACAGCCAAGGAAGATTTGCAATGCTGGTGTCATTATCCTGAGCTTTGAAGGACAGTGTCTATATTACTTTTTAACCTCTCTGTGCACAGGACAATGGGCAGGGATCTTCCTAGAAAAATAAACTCACCACTTTAATAACACCAGCCATTTAGTATTCCAGGTTCTTGCTCTCTGGAATTCCTGAGTGACTTAAATCTTTGTCAGCTGCTAAGTTAACAAATCATTACTTCTAAAATGACATTTAGTAATGAAATTTGATTCAGTTTCTCTCTCCAGCTGTGGCCCTCCTGTGGCTACAGGAAGAGCAAAACCAGTCTAGGGTGTGTATTTTGGACTAGTCACATGGGGAAAGCAAGCTAGATAAGTAGTTTTGCTAGTGAAACTAAGACAACATACCTTTTCTAACAAGTTTATGTCATTGAAAGGTGTGCCAGATTCTGCGCCTTCAGCAGCAAACCCAGCCTGCAAACACATTTGCAGAAAGTTTTTTAAATTACATTGTAAATATGAAACATTTAAAGATTTAAAAATATGATAATTGAGACATTTAAAGAAAGTAGCTCAGCACAAAAAGGTATTATATTTCTTTAAAATTAGGTAGAAAGAATGGGCAAGCTCTTCCTAGTTAGGGTCAGTATAAGGCTGGGACCCTGCTTGTGCATTGGGAAAATTCAATCCAAGCAGCCAGAGTAAAATGAAGGAACACTGTTCCTCTATTTTTCCCCAAAAAAAAGTATTTCCAACTATTCTAGATAATGTTAACCCTTAGTTTCTAAGTTTATGTAGCAGCATCCAATTACTACTAACAGCTTTGTGTTCAGAGTCCACACAGGCATAATAGCTTCATAATACACTGTAAGGAAAGTAATAGAAAACGGGGAAGAAAGTTAATAGTTCTAGCTTGAATATTGTCAGAATCCAAGACACTCTAGAGAAGGAGCAGCTTGTATTGGATTTATATACACAAGTGACAAGCAAGCTTTATGTGTAAGGAGGATCAGCTGGCTGAGTGAACAGATTAGTGTCCCAAACAAGCATTTCACAGGGGACAGTTCTTCACTGCCATCTGTTTGCCAACAGCAAACACTGTTGCTGTTTTCAGAGAGTGGAGAAAGGACAGCTGTGGGAAGGTGCTTCGATTTATCTTCTACAGGAACAGCTCTCTCACTTTAGGGTTCACAGTTACCAAGCTGCACAGTAAGATTTACTAGTTTTAAAAGTACATTTAAAAATCCCAGCCACTTCTGTAGCACGCAGTAAGGTTTCTTACATTGCAAATTCTAACTACAGAATTTTATTAACAAGTGGCTAAAAATCAAAGGTAGCTTCTTCCTGGTTTTCTGCAAGGAATCTACACTTGCATTTTGGATAAAGAAACCCCCACTAGTGCTAGTCAGACATTTAGCTGTAAGAATGTGCAAAGTAAGCCACAGGACTTTAAAATATTTGGGGATTTGAATGGAAGGTTAAACACTTGGGAGTTAAATGAACCACAGAGTGTGGCAGATCTAACAAATCTAACAACAGGAGAGGGATCTGCAGGGCACAGTGGCCTTTTGGTGACTGTCAGAAGACCATGTCAAGGGAACAGCTGTGGTGGAGAGGAAGATCAGCATCGTGGGTCAAAACTGAGCTAAGTATAGAACAAACACGAGAAAAATGAAAGAAGCCCTGCTTTTGCCACCTGGAGCCATTCACCAGCCATGTGACTCCAATTGCAAACTTCTGCACTAGGTCTAAAATGAGGATTTATGTCAAGAGAAACAAAGGATACTTTCTCCTCTCTAGCACTCAGATGTTTTGTGGTGGTGGTTGGGGTTTTTTTTTGGTAACTACTATAATTTAAATAAGACACGCAAGCATTATGCCATTTAAAACTGACTCCAGGTGTTGGTTGTATTATGTGTACCAAAAAATACAGAGAAAATACAGTGATTCTATGGCCACATCCCATGTTTAGTGCTAATCAAAAGTGAGCTCTAGGGTTGTGCAGAAGCCAGGTTGGCTTGGATAATGCCAAATATAAAGCAGTTGACAAAATTGTTTGGAATTGCAGAAGTCATTTGAGCATCAGAAAACTCTCATTTACTGATTTAGGCACCCAAAAATTCACTGAAAGACCTCTTCAGGGATTCAAGAACTCTCCAGTCAAGTGCACCAAACTCAGAATATTAAATTAAAATTTTTGTTTCAGCTGTGAAGTCTTTGTTCTATAGATAAAATTCACAGCTAGATGCAGAGCTATAAACATCTCCTACGTTTTGCAGTCTTACCATATTTTTCTTGAAGTGCAAGTTCCTAAGTCTGATTGCAAAGCTCTCAAGCAGGAATAAACTAATAACCATTCTGGAATAAAGGAATAACCATCAAAAAGATGGATTTCACTTAAATAAAGACCTCTCCTAGCACACTGCAGTGGGGATTCTATTTATAACAAATTTGTGGTGGGATTGGCTTTTTTGGGCTGTTTCTTAGCATAGCATCCCAGTCTGAGAGAAGGATAAGACAGGTTTGTATTTGTCAGTCTATTTACAGCTAATCCTACTGGAATAATAGGTTAAATATAGCAGGGACTTAAGTGGCATAGAGCATGACCATGCACAAGAGATGAGTCACTGCAGACTGGCCCTGAAGAATCCTTTAACTGAACCTTGAGGTGTGCTTTGCACCAGCCTCTAACTACCACTGATCTTCAGGCTTTATCTGCTCAAGCTGCAGGAGGAAAAATGCCAGTGTTCATTTCTTGTGGCTCTGGTGATGTCAACCCCAAAGAAAATCTGTTTTTTAGAGGACACACACTGAAATGTGTTCATAACCTGAGCTTGGTAAGCTCTGTAACGCACCAAGGAGAAAGTGGTGCTCCATCTAATGCTGCACTTTCCCTTTGGGAAAGATTCTCTTTGGCAATTACCTGAGCAGTGAAGACCTCTCAGATGAATTCAGATTAACAGTGAGTCACCTGTGAGGTAGTTTGAGTATGATGCCAAGGTATGCCTAGTTTTAGATTTTACTGGCACAGAGAATACCAGCTGTTCATGTGAACTGTTTGCAAGTTTTTGGTTTGTTTGGTTTTTTTCTTGAGTCAAATGAAGTAAAACAAGGAACTGTGGAAGGATGGGAATCTGGGAAGGTCTAAGATGTTCCAGAACCATTTCAAATAGTGTGTATTTTACCACTATAGAAGAAGTGCTTTTAAAACCAGAAATTAATCACAAATAAGAACTCACCTGTGGTTGAAAGTCAACTGGTTCCAGACCTCGGCATTCAAACTCCACAATTGTTTTGAATTTCTCGCTGTCTTCGGCCTGTAATTGAGTTAAAAAATATTTGTTTCCATCTAACAGAGACAGTGGCAAGCATTAGTCTAGGAAGGGATTGCTTTAAAGGCAACACTGTCATCTCTGATGCCCCAGGGGACAGCAGAACCCTAGGGCTCATTTCATATGTGGTCACTAACTAGAATTTCTTAATCTGCCATGAAGAAGCCTTCAAAAGGAAACTTAGAGGGGCATTATATAATCACTTCTAATTTGGGTCATACAGTTCTGTGCTGGCTTTTGAAATGTATCAGATTATTCTACACTTGAGACTGTGCAGGAGTCTACAAGACAATTTCTGTCCAGAGACAAGACCAGCTTTTTGTGTTCTTGAAGAAGGATAAAGCAAAAACTCAAAATACTGTTAATGCTTGTTTATCTTTCACTTGTTACATAGAAGAGGAAACGAACTTACATTGTAAGGCTTGATTGTCTGACTTAAAATATCTAAAACAAAAAAAAGAAGTATACAAGTAAGTGGCACTATGTCTTCAGTTTTATTCAGCACAAACCAAGCACCAGGATCTTCTTTCATAGCAATTTCCTTATACAAAGCAAAAGAAACAAAGTCAGCAAGCATTTCCTGCAGCTGGTCTTCAAAAGGTAGAATTCAATTTTTCTCCCTTCACCTGAGAAGTTTACACTGCACCATTTTTCCATACCAATGCCAAAAAGATTTGCATGCTTTTGTAAAATAACAATACAGATGAGTTTTGTTTCATGCAGAAGCCTGGACTCACCAGGAGGCCCTGCTGTCTCCCTGAATGTGATGTCCAGAATGTGCCTGTTGGGAACTCAAGCACCAGTGTACAAGGGAAGAAATCCCTGGTGAAAGCTCTTTACAAAGGGTGTCAAGCAAAAATGGGGACTAAAAGATAAGCTGTAAAATGATGATGCCTGGTCAGTGTCCAAGCACGTACCAATGGAGTTCTCCCTGGAGCACAGCTTGCACTTCTGCACCATCGTGGCGCTTCCTCGGCCACCTTTCAGGGGAGCACTGTCCTAAAATCCGTGACAAGAGAGACATTTTTAACCACTTCAGCTGAGCCACTGCAAACCTCTGCAAAGGTAAGGTAGTTTTTACAATCATCTTTAGCTTTCTAAAAATACTGCAACAAGGCAGCTTTTTTTTTTCTAACTACAGAGATTAATAATTTAACAAACTGTGATTTTCAAAGAATAATTCTGTTCTAGACTTTACATAGGGAATAATAGATATCTATGTCTTATCCAGGCAGCCATGCTCTACTGATTCTTCAAAATACGCTCTTACCATTCAGCTCTATGCAACAAAAAGGGATGGTTATTGCTAAGAAAAGACAAGTATCCCTGACAAATTTTACCCTGCTTTTTCAGCTTCCAAATGCTGAAAAATTTAGCATGATTAAAAATGATTTAGCATGCTTAAATCATCTTGATTTACCTAACCTTCTCCAAAAGGATTCCATCAGCATCAGAGAAATATGCTGCATGCACAAGCTTATTTTGATACCACTTGAATTTTTTTTAAATTAAATTTTTACAGAGGGGTGTTTTTTAAAAACAGATGTAATACTTTGTTACCAATGGTCACCATTTAAATGGCATGTCAATTAACAGTCTCCAAATATTTCTTTTAATATGGAACATGACAATTATTTAAATGCATATAGCTATCGAAAAACGATCTCATCTAGAGGGTAAGCTGTCACATCTTTGATGCGGATACGTGTGTAAGAGGCAGGTTTGTGTTCTGTTTTTGCTCGGAGGTAGGTTACGAGGGGCACACGCACCATCAGCCGCAGGTACTGCCACTTTTCGGAGACTTCACCGCAGTTCCCACATTTCAGCTGGAGAACACAAATCGGAAGGTTGAAAGCTGTCACTAATCAGGGACAAGCGCCGCTCCCGGCCCCGGCCCCGGCCCCGCACCTTGAGGTACCATCGGAAGTCCTGGCCCTCAGCCCGCAGCCGGGTGATGTTCTCCAGCGTGGCGCGGAGCTGCAGCCCGATCCTCTGCAAGGCAAGCGGCGGAGCGGGGTCAGCCCCGGCCGGCCCGGCTCCCCGCTACCGCCATGGCCCGGGGGCTCCGGCCAAAGCTCTCACCTACCCCCATGGCCGAGCGGATCCTGTGCAACTCCGTGCAACTCCCTGCTCCCCGCGGCCGTGCCCTCAGCCAAGATGGCGGCTCTGCGCTCCCTGCCCGGCTGGGCCGGCGCGAAGCCGCGTCTGCCCTTAGCCAAGATGGCGGCTCCGTGCTCCTTGCNAAACGCGGCGTCTTCTTAGAGAACACAGACGTGTTAAGAGAAAGCAAAAGCGCGGCTTGGCAGCAGTGCCATGGGGTCCACCCTCAGGGCCTGTGGGGGACCCCTCAAAGTCTTTTAACTAATGCTGCACAACAGATCTGCCAGCCCAGAACTAAACTGAATACATTCTAGGTCGCTTTTCAGCTTCTCTGCAGCTGAACGGGACGATCAGTGAAGATCCTGGATGGCTCCTGGGTGGCCTGTTGTTTGTCTCTGCTCTGGAGGCAAGCAGGTAATGCTGGGCTGGGATGAAGGTGACGTGTGTCTGCTATAACCAGAGTCAGATGTTCTTGTCTGCCCAACAGAACACCCAGCTCAGGACAGTAACAAAAGTTTGGCTTCACAGGTAGCAAAAGTTTCATTTCACAGAGCCAGGCTTCATTCTTTTTTCTACTGCTGCATAGAGAAGTAGAGTGTGTGGGTGATACAAGTGACACACTGAATGCACCATTATAAAAGAAGTGTTAGAAATCAGTCTCTCACCATAGCTTAAAAATTAAAAATTCAAATCTTACCCTTTTATTGACTCATTGACAGTTTGTAACAACAACAAAAACAACAATCAAAAAAAATAATCTAAAATACAAAAAAAATTCAGAAACAGTGAAGAACTGGAACAGGCTCCTCCCTTCCCACCCCTACTCCTAACACTGCAATACAAAATTCAGTTTGTCCGATTTAAATTGGCTTAATCTTGAAGTGGAGTCCAATAAGACTGAAGACGAGACATTTAAGGTCCTGGACCAGGTAGTAGAACACTCTCAAGCCTTCTGGATCTCTGCAGTGCACAACAGAAGGAAGAAAGGGGGAAAGAAAAAAAATTAAGACTGATGCTCTTAGAGAACAGGTTACAGAACTAATGTATTAAAAAAACGCAAAGCCTATATGGGGCTTTTTAGATGTCATTGTAGACATTAACAGATTTGTTTCATTCTACACTGGTAGATTAAATATTCTGTACTCCAACTGTGAACATTTTAAGTCTTTAAAAAATACGCATTTTTATCATGAAAGCAAGTATCAACAGCACTTAGGATGTTACCCCCCTCCCCCTCAACAGTCAGTCTTTAGAGCTTAGGTGATACACAGATTATCTTGTACCAAAAAAAATGGTACAAACAGGCTAATGGCAGCTCAGACTCTGTATGTGTGTAACAGGGTTCCTACAGCAAGATCTGCTCTCAGTGAGTTTGAGAACACAGCCTGGAATGCCACAGTCTAAAGGCACTGTGCTGCAACACAGAGCACTGGTGCCCCCAGGAGCTGATTCATACCTTGAAACAACATAAAATACATGTACCAAATAATCAGAAAGTTCTGACAGATTGGTAAATAGAAACAAGGGCAGCACAAGAAGCAGAGTACGTACTTGGACTGATTTACATCAATGAGGGAACCGATTTTTGACGTGGTAAAGGAGATGTGCTCATCACCAATTACTATCTCGAGCTCCTGAAAAATAAAAGGTTATAGGTACTCACTGCTATATGGTACCAGTTACAGAAATACTTCAGTACTGTTTTTATGGTTTTTATTTTTTATTACGAATTTCTATAACAAAGATATTAAATATAGCAGGTCTGTGGATCGTATTAGCATCCCCAACTACACTGCCATTGAGGCACTACTCAGGTTTTAAAGCAGTATTTGTTTCCCTTTCGGCTGGAAACAATGCTGGCTTGAAGAAAAAGTTTAGTTATGCTTCCAAGGAGCTAACATAGGAAAATTAAAGAGCAATTAGAAGAGACACTGTGCACCCTACCTGCCGGCCCACTCTGTCAGGAGGAGGCCACAGAGCATCATCTTCTTTTGTGATTTCACTGTCGTCGATTATTCTCTTCAGCTCCTCCATCACACTCTTGTGCACGTAAGCCTGGACACAACATTCCGGCAGAGAAATAAATACAACCCTGCCCACAAGGAAATCCCACCCCGAGCCTTGCCCAGAGTCCCTTTAGCTGGCCCATCGCCCTCAGCCGCGCTGCCCTCACCTCTTTCCGGATCATCACATCGTTCTTGTAGTTGCTGTTGTTGGCGTAGCGCAGCTTACCTGTGGGGAGAGGCCGGGCATTAAACCACGCCGGGGGTACCCGCGGCCCGCCACCGCGCCCTCCGGCAGCGCGGCCCACCTCCCCCGGGCCCCCGCCCCGCTCTCACCGTCAGGCCGGAATTCGAACTCCAGGAACTCGTGTCCGAACTTCCCCTTGTGCCCCACGTAGTAGCGCAGGTAAAAATCGCTCGCCATGGCCGCGCCGCCGCCCGGCATGCACGTCAGGAACGGGACCGGCGCGCGCCTTCCTGGCGCAAGGAGCGTAGCGGCGGCGGGCGCGGGCGCCCCCTGGCGGGCGGCGGTGGGTAACGCCGGTCCGTGAGGGGAAGCGCGGGCCCGGTCATTCAGCGGGACTGCACCGGCACCGGGCCCGGACCCGGCCGGGACACAGCCGGGATCCGGCGGGGACACAGCCGGGACACGGTCTAAAGCCGCCTGGGGACAGCCCGTAGCGACACGACACCGTGTCAGGTGAGGGGTCGCCGCACCTCCGCTGTTCCCAGGGCAGAGTGCCAGGCCCTCGACGGGCACCGTGAGGGAGCCGTTATTCACTCGTTACTAATAATAGAGTTCTAGTGATATTTAGTCATACTAATGAAAGAGATGATGTGTACGTGGCCATTTGTGATGAGCACTGATGGTTGCATTCAGTGCTGCTACAAGAACTTGATTCACACCTTATTATGCTGCACTCCTTTCCAAGTTAGAAGGGGCCCACCAGAACCATCAGATTTATGTTTTGATTAAGTGGCCTACCCAAGGATCGAACCCATGACCTTGCCATTGCTAGTCCCAGTGGGGATGGTGGCCCTCCAGCAGACGAGTCAATCCCAGAGGTGTTTTCTGGTCTCCTTTGTGCACAGAGGGAACAAACACCGTGCATTTATGATTTGAAGCAAAATGAACTACAAGTGGACAAGTTTGTGTCTTCTGAAGCAGTTTGGTGCCTCACTGGGATTGGTGTGTTGAGATCCCTCATCACGGGTGGCCTGAGGTTTGAGAGTGAAGAGATTTGGAGGTAAACCCTGCCCTTTTCTGCTTTGGGAACTGCTGAAAGGAGATAGCCAGAGACACATCCTTTTGTAAAATATTCCCTTCTGCAAGAAAAGTTCAGAAACAGAGTATCTCGTGCTCATCACTAGATGGGACACTTTTTATTGAGGACATAGAATGAGGGAGGGTGGTTTGTACTGTGGTGGTGTTGGAAACGGGTTTGCACTGATGAACGTGATTTCATTTAGATGGTGCTGCCTCACATCCTGTTGCAGAGCTAGTGGAGCTCTCTCTGCTTTCCTTAGAGTTACAGCAAGGCTAAGTCAGGCAAGATTTACTCATTCATTGTTTTTCACATCTTTATGCTTGAATATTCTCAGTTGCATTCTGCATTCTTTAGGAATGTCCATTCTATAAAATGTCTAAAATTGTCCCTTCAGTAGAAGAGTCCTACTGATACATAAATAGCCAACCTGTTGCTATATAATATCTGCAGGTACAGCAAAGAAATTAAAACATAACCTTAAAAAATGTAACATCTGTATTTATACCAGATTGAAGGATTTTTGGCAGAATTATTACCCTGCTGATTTTGTGAACTTGGTTGTCCAATCTAAAGGTAATACCAAGTTACTATGTGGTTTGTCACCAAGTTTGGAGGTTTGGTTTTGTTTGGTTTGGGGATTTTTTATGAGAGAATTATTCCTGTAATTGTCTAAATTGTTTATAAGCCTTTTCAGGAATATCAGTGCTTAATGTAAATTTATTTAAATTCCTGTATTGGAAGGAAGAGCAAACTGGCATAGGAGTTATCCCAAGAACTTGCATTTTAATTCCTTCTGGAGGTGTCAACTGTCTTTGAGTTCTCTAAATTAATTCTAACATATTTTATGAAACTATACTGTAGGTGAGATAATTTATTTTTTTTTGCTGTGTGTATATTAGATTTTTTTGTCTAAGTAAAATAAATGTTATGTTTGATGGCAATACAATGGGTAAAGAATTGCTGCCAGTGTTGTTTGGGTTATCTTGACATTTACATTCCCAAACATGCTATACTTGAATGAATTGGCTCAAGTATGTGTTTGTGAAAGGCACAAATGCATGCACTGTAGTTCTTTGCATTCTGCTTAAAAGCATGTGTAAACAATGGTTGTTTTGCCTCTGAAGAAAATATCCCTATAAACACACGTTTTTAGCATTATTTTACATATGATAGAAGGACTGGAATGTAACAATGTGCATATGGAATCTTGATACTGATACTGGTTTATAATGGGTTTGGGTTAGGGTTTCTTTTTCTTTGTTTTTGAAGAAGAGCAAAATTTACATGATTTTCTCCTCTGACCTATGGGGAGCAGTTATCTGTGGGACTTGGAAAAATGGGAGAAATCAGATAAACATGTTCTGAATATTTCTATTTATTCGGGGTTTTTTCTCATGTCAATAAAAAAGCAGATGGCTTGAATGAATCAACCTACTTTGGATCCATAATTTAACTTAGTTTTAGGATGGCAGGATTTGTGATTGTTTCTTGAAATAGTTGTATTTCTGCTATTTTTTTCTCTTCACTAGAAATGTTGAACGCTTTGGAGAACTGGGTGACTGAATTTTTTTCACAGATTGCAAATAAATCAGGTTGTTTTCTGATATTTTCCCATGTCTGCAACTTGTTTGGAACCATGTTCCAAACATAGAGAATTTTATACAACTCTTTTTCCTTGTATCTGCAGAAGCTTTAATTATTATTGATTTCCCTATCAAAGAAACTACTTTTGCTGAGGAAAGTTAAGACAATATAATCTCTGAAAGTAAAAAAATCCTTAAAATCCTTCTTTAAAATGTGTTCCATAGCATTTGAGGTGCTTCATGGTGTGGAACTTGAACTTGACTTTGCACGTAGATCCTTGTTATGTCTGTGTTACTTCTTTTGTTGCTGGGAAGAGAATTTTATTTTGGTTTTGAAGAACGTTAATTCCTTTGCCTCTGCATTGTGTGAGAGATAATGAGTATCAAAATCCAGCCGAGTCAGCAGTGTGTTGTGGCTGCTGAGAGACAAACTCGGGGTGCTGTGTTAACCCTAAGCTTTGCATTTTAATGCACTATTTATGAGAGTTTGTATTTTGAAATTGCAATATGGATAAGTTTCATCTACTTGGTTAAAAACACACCTCTGTAAGAAGGAACATTTATTGTTTTGGTGCCAAGTAAAACAACCTTATGACTCTGAGGTGAGGTTTTCCCCACAGGGCTGTGCTGCTCTGGCTGGTTATTGACTGAAAGACTGTGTTTGCTCACAAGGCAGTTCTCACTGGTGATGACTTAGTAAACAAAAGTGGGGTGTATTGACTTCTGTATTAGAAGAACCTAAGCCTGGCATAGACTCCTGTGTGTAAATGAGTGCCTGAAAAGGAGAAAGATTTGTGGAAATTAATAGAAAGCAGAACTGGAAGGGTCTGTCATTGTTGCCATGTTCATCCCCCTGCCCTCAGATAAGATCAGCTCTCCCATGTGAATATTTGCGTGCGTTTTAAGGAAGCTTTTTGGTTTAGTTTGATTTTGATTACCTGCTTGTTCTACAGATCGTTTTTGTGTCAAATGCAAGTTTATAATGTAATTGACTTTCTCATTTAAAAAGTCAGCCCCCATCTGAATCTGCTGGGTTTGGCAAGGCTGGAAGTTGGGATGTATGGGATCTGAGAAGAGTATTTGGGGTTCAGTACTAATAAATCCAACTCTTTAGAGTTTATTGCCACAAATAATTTAAGAAAACAAATATGACTTATTTGAATGGTTTCTTTATTTTTCATGATAGAACTGTGTCTTGAACTTACACAAAATAGGATTTGCTCTTATTTAGAAATAGATGTATGTTAATTCTCACTTCAAAATTTTACAGACATAGTTATGAGGGCTGACATGAGGGAGCTTGTCTCTGGTGGTTGCTTCTGAGGAAGAATCTGCACATTTAGACTGAAATTAGCCTTTGTGAATTGTCCTCTAAGCAGTCCCCCAAGAACTACATAAGAAAGAGGTATTTTATGTCACTGCATGTTTCAGGGTCTTCATTTCGACATTAGCCAAGTGCTGCATTCCAGTCATGTACTCCTGTGTAAACTGATTTTATTTAAACAAATCTGCCAAACTCTCTAAAGGTTTCCCTGGTGGCAGGGAGTGAACACAGGTATTTATTTAGCCTTCAGCCCATGACCTTCCTCTAGTGGTGGGCTGTGTCTCTATGAATGTGAAAATAAGCAAAGGAGTGTTGGACATTTTACCTCTTTGATTGGAAGGACATCCTGGTTGTGCTGAGCTGCTTGAGATGATACTTCAGACAAGGGCTACAAAGAAACTTCTCTTTGCTTCCATGTGGCTTTTATCTTCAATAAACATTATTCTATTTTTTTTCTTTTATTTGAAATGCTTTACCAAGTTTGTTTGTTTGTTTTTTGTTTGTTTTTTAAATCCAAGCTCTGACAGAAACTTTTGACACACCAGAATTTCACAAGCTTTACAGAGGTGAGAGACCTGAGGCAGTGCTTTTGTAACAGTAACTTTTAGATTTTACCTTTAGGCATGCTTATGCTGCTCTAGGTGGGCCTCATGATCTCTGTTACACTTTGACAATAAGTTAAATGGAAGTTTATTTACTTATAACATTTTTACTTGTGTACTTTTAAATTAGTTTTGCATTTAATTTTTTTTCCTCATGCTTGTCATCATCTCTAAAACCCTCACTCTTCCAGTGTATTTTATTCCAATATTTGAGTTTTTCCTTTTCCCTTATTCTCTAAAGAAAGAAACTGGTGTACTAGGTCAGGAAAGCCAAGCAGAAAGCTTCATTAGCAAAAAAGGGAAACACCTCAGGCATATCTGCCTTGTCACAGAAGACTTCCAGCCTTGCTTGTCCCCTGCATGCATCAGACTCTCCAATCTTCACAGTCATTTGAAAACTTTGTCAAGAAAAATACATTGCTTTCCTTTTACATAGATAATTGTGCCCTCGAGCAGGCTTTGATCTGGTGGATACAGGAGTCACATCCATTTCCTGTGCAATCCTTATTTTTTAAAACCTTGTACAATTTGGAGGGATCCCAAGTGAGAAGCAAACCCTCAGCTTCCAAGGGAGCCCTTGCAGATAGACTTCATGCACAGGTGATGTGCTGAATTCATTCAGGGTTGCCATGGCAACCCTCTTTTTTTCCCCCCTTTATCTAGAAAAAGATTGTTTTATCAGTAAATCTACCTTTCCACAGTACCCTATGGCTTCTGCTCAGGGGTCTCATAGCTCTTAGAAGCAATATATGGGCAGGCCCTGAAATTAGTAGTGACACAGATCCTCATTGCTCACTAATGCTCTTTATTCTTCTGCTCTGAGTATACCAGCATTTAGTGTCTCCACCTCTTCTCTGGGGTTTTTGGCAGAAAACTGTCCCTTCCATACTGCATGAAGCCATATAATCTCAGATTCTGGGTTTACAGCATTATTATTTTACAGCCAGGAGATACAATTCTCAGTCTTGATGTTCTCCTGTCCTTTTCCCCTGATCTCAGAGAGTTCTTGGTCATCTTTTTCAAGATTCTGTGTTGCTGTGCATAATGGCTCTCCTGCCTCTAGGAGCCATCAGGTTGGTTCTGTTCCATGTTCATATCACTGGCAGTTTTTCAGTGAGTTAAAAGTAAAAAAATAAGAGAATGGAAACAACCAAGATGAAAAGGATGATACTGGCTCTAATACACTAATCTCCTTCCAGAAGCCAGGAAGTTATTTCTCAAAATAAAGTGATTTGTCTCTCTCAAGGAATTATTCCTGATTTCCAGTCAGTCAGGATTAGTGTGACTGTGAGTCCATCCTGTCAAACCATGGGGATGGTGCACAAACAGTTCCTTATTGACAGCACTTTAACAGAGTGGTGGATGCCAGCTTCAGGAATTAATGTATATATTTTTACATATTTCCACACAGGCAAATACATATTTTTTTTTCTGTGCCAAATAAAAGGCCTTGCCCACAGATGGCTCTTGAGATTAAAAGGATTGGAAATAATAACACGTTTCTATTTTCAATGAATAAAGCTATTTTGCCATTATCCCAGGCAGCAGCATCCATCTGTTGAACATTACTTGGGCATTGCCTCCACAAGAGAAATATTACAGGTAAAATTATGTTTAGACTGTCATTACATTAATTATGTAATTATCATTAATTTACATTATGTTTTTATTTCATGAGGTTTCTAAAACGGTTTGTGTAGAGAATCCAGTAAATTATCTAGAACTCATCACAGAAAAAGTTAATTTCAGATAATGTATTTTGTGCTTCTGATTCTTTGAGAATAGCATACAAAATTATGTCACTGTTCTGTATATAATCTTGGTGTTGCTATACTAGATAAAATATTCCAGTAACATATATAATTTTTAATAGTCCTCATTGTGCAGATCATGAGCTGATACTTGTGTGTTGTAGGATGCTCTGGAGACACAAGGCTGGCTTGGATGGGCGGTCAAATTCCAGCCTAAATATCCACTCCTATTCCAGCCCCTGCCTGTGGGGTCTTTGCCCCTCATTTTAGGGCCATGTCACAGATCTCTGATGGTACCTACAGAATCTACTTCTGTCTTGGGGATGGGGAAGATGTGCACGGTTTCCTCTCTGTGGTGGCACAAACCTCTAATTTAGGAAGAACAAAAGAGCTTAAATCACATCACCCAGTCACTTTGCATCCTGCAGTGGCATAAGAAAGGTCAGGCAGTAACTTTTGTTCAAAAAGAAGACTTCAGTAGAATGGATTTGGTTTATTTAATAGTAAAGAAAAGGTCATGGATTTTGTTCTTTTATCCTCACATAAATTGATTTTGTAAAGTCAAAGTTGGTTTATCAGCATTTGTGTTCTATTGCATTGTTATTTCAGTACTGGAGAAAAGGTCATCTTCTTGCTGGGTGTCTGATATTCCATGGTCCATTAAAACTGCATTATTTCTGCTGAAGCTGAATTTCTTTTCTTGCATTTTTTTCCTCTTTATTTCTCCCCCTAACTTCACTTGTCCCAAGTAAACTCAGCTGCAGCTGGGTAGTTTGTCCTGCAGTCTGGTATATCAAAGGTACCTGCATAGGATTGTATTTGTCTTATTTGGGTTATAGAAACATGAATGTCTTGGCTGTGCTAGCCTGATCAGCCATTTAAGTTCATATAGATTTTTTTCAGGTTTTGTTCACTATTCAAGAGCTTGAAGAGATACCCACTCTAGTATTTTTTTTAGGGGAGTAAATTGCATTCTGTCTCAAAATGAAGTGTCAGTAGAAGACAGTGACTGAGTTTTTTGCATAGAGTAAGAAGGAAAAATGAAAATATTTAAAAATATGGAGGTCTGATGGGAAATTTATTACGTGACTTTCCTGCTAAGGAAATTGTATTTTCTTTACAGCCAGCTCATCACTGACTTGTTTGCCTTACTTCAGTTCTACTCCAGCAATCTTTGAGATGGGGAGAAAAGAACTAAAAAAGATTTACTTCAATGTGCTCATCAAATCAGAGGTGTTAAGCCAAATGAGTGTCACTGGGGAAAGGCTTAATTTTAGGGTAGAGGTAGAAAAGAAAATAATCACCTTTGTCTTCCTGTGTTGTCACAGTACAGTAAAGAAGGGGCTGGTGGAGTTGCCTTTTTATCAGAAATTACCATGCAGTTCTTTGCTCCTCTTGTTGAATGTAGTGAATGCCAGCACAGTAATTATACGTGAACATAATTTTCAAACTGCCAAATATTTTTGCTTTATACTAATTGCTGGTACTAATGACCAGGTGCCAAAGGCTGATATGAATTCACATCTAAAAAGTTATCCTCTGTATTTTTTCTTCATAGTTGTTCTATTTCTTGTCAGCAGCACCTGTGTGTATGCCATTGGAGATTAAAATCCCTCCTTAGAGGATTGTCAGATCTTCTGAATAAGTCTCAGCTGTGTCCATGGCCCTCCCACAGTTCCATCTCAGCTGCCCTGTATTTCTTTCTAATTACCATTGCTCTCAGATCATTCCAATTTCATGTTCCTTCCTTATCAGTTCATCTCACCCTCTCTGGAAGCAAACTTTATACTTTGATCAGAATTTACTTTTTAAAAATGTTGCTGGAGAAGAGGAGATACTGGACGCCTGCTGCTGCACAGGTGGGGGTAAGTAGGTAAAACTGATATTGCATAAGATCTGTGTTACACAGCAAAGTTACTGCTTGATTTGGAAAATATTGATTCTCTGTGGCCCCAAAAATCACGAAGTATTCTCTAGAGTCTCAAAAATGCAGTAGTTAATACTTTATGAATATAATTTCACATTTTGCTGGAGATTCATTGGGTCTGATGACATAAATATTCTGATAGCACTGTGTTGATTTTTCTCAAATGAAGGAATGGTAATCAAGATAATGTATGGCTGTGGACTCCTGATCTGCAGGAGCACCTGAAGGTTATTCCTCTTTGGCCTTGTTCTTATTATGAAGGTAGAGTGTGCTCTAAAACGGAGACATTAAATCAAAGCTCACTGTGTTCTGGAGCCCTCACTGCACTAATAGCTATTGACACTACAAATTATGTTGTCTTCATTAGGACTTTTGCCTTGACATGACTCATTGAAATTAAAAGGCTTTTGTATACCTGCTCATTAGAAGGTGCTGCTGCAGTATTTAGGATTAAATTGAACCCTTTGTAGCCTGCCTGTGTAGGTCACACAGATGGCACACAGGTCCCTGGAGGAAGAGGGAGATAATTCTGCATCACATTAATATATAAGTACAAATGCTGATGTGTGTTTGTGTTTTGGCCAAGGTGTGAGCAGGTGGTTGATGTTGTGCTGTTTGTGCTCCCCCCAGAAAGCTCCAGTTTGCTCCCTTGGCCTGCCCCTGCCCTGTGCAGTTCTGAGGGGTGGATTTGCCAAACATCCACCTGATCTGTAATGTGAGAACTCCCAACAGAGAAGCCAGAAGCCATCTCTGAAGTGACACTGGATTATTGGGTCAGAAGTGGAGATCTGCATGCAGCCATTGGTGTTACCTGCAGTGCTTTGCTGGGCAGTCACATTTAAAGCCCCATCAGTGCAGAGCTGGTCTGTGTGGTCACTGTGCAGGGACAGCGACAGAGTGACAGGGACTTCGTAAGCACAGTCCTGTGCACAAGACTTACTAAATTAATGACATCTAGGGGCAACTTAGTGGGTTTAGTCCATCCTTCTTTGGGTTGACCAGGCTTGTCTGCAGGGTCTGGAGCAGTGTGGGAGTGGTAAAATGCCAGCTGCTGTGAAAGGGGTACATATTGACTGAATTCAAGATGTATCGTAGATGCACATGGGAGAGCCGTGTTTCACTTTCCTGCAAAGCTGGGAACACCTGGCTTGGCTCACCATGGGAGCTACAGCTCCTGTTCAGCTGGGTTTTCCTGAGCAATGTCCCATATATCCTGTTGCTATGGGAAACCAGAACTGTAGCTAATTCCTGGCATAGTGTAGCTGAAAGTCCAGAGTAATGTGTTACAAACAACACATCATCATCATATGGTCCTGTCACAGCTTCTCAATTAATTTATCTAGGTCTGCAGATGGCCCATGTCTTTGGTTGTGTATAAATCAGGCTTGGGGTGTATCCCTATCTGTGTATATTTATATTACTTAGAGTCTATTCTAGGCCAGTGATCATACTTTGAATATCATATGTTCTCTAGTTTAATCGTTTCGGTGCCTTACATATTCATGGACTCATAGCATGGTTTGGGCTGGAACAGACCTCTAAGATCATCCAGTTCCAACCTCCTGCCATGGGCAGGGACGCCTTCCACTGGACCAGGATATTCCAGCTTGGCCTTGAACACTTCCAAGGATGGAGAAGCTACAGTCCCTCTGTGCAGCAAATATTGTAGGTCTGTGAGCTTCTGTAAATTGACAACATGACTGAAGAAAATACCACAAAGTTCTGTATTTGGTGGTTGTGCATGTAAGTTGCAATGAGTAAAGCATCACTGCTTATTTATGTCCTGGGCAGAGCCATGGCCAAGGCAAAGGAACAACTGTGACTGTCCTGGGGGATTGTGAGCCAAGCCCTAGTTTTGGTATCTTAGTCTGCAGGAGACAAAGTAGGTTTTTATGATTAGTCTGTAGGGATAGCTCTTAAATCACCTTTAAAAAAAAGGAAGAAACAAGGAGAGATGTAGTTTGGAGAGTTCATGCCTCATGACACTGGGGTGGAGCTTGTGTCAACTGAACTCTAAAAGGGCAAAAAAATGTTTTAATTTGGCCTTTCCTGCAAAGACCTCTATAGCAAGAGATTCTGTTAACCTCACCTAGTCCTCTACAGGCTGCCAGCCACTGATGTGATTAAGAAAGTTTCTATTATTAACTTCTTCATGACTTTTATTGCCACTGATGCCTTTAGGATCAAAGAAATATGAAGTCAGTTCACGAGGTAAGGCTTTTGAATGTGACAACCATTTCAGATATTGCTAAAAATAATGTCAATTTCCAATAATTTTGAGTCAGCTTTTCATTACAGGAAGTCTAGAAGTCAACTTTAGCCTTTGTAAGAAAAATTCTGTCAATGAAACTTAGACCTAAAGATTACCTTTAACGTATTGTTTATCTTAAGCATCATTTCAAAGTGCTCTCTTTGCTTAGAATTTATTTAGGTCTGTGTCTTATTAGTAAAATATGTACATTCAGGGGTTTTTCTTGAATGTTTGGTTTTAAGGCTTTCCATCATCTTTTATGTGTAATGGCTTGAATTAAATGAATGTATGTGCTTTTAGCTGAGCCCCAGTGGGGGAATATATGCATGAAAATAAATTACTGCAGTTGGAACTAATTAATTCCTTGATTGGCAGGCTCAGCGGATAAAGTCCTGAATAGGGTAATGTGGAATGTCTTTGCTGTTTGGCCTCAGTTGTACTGGCCAAGAACTGTAGGTAAAACCTCTCCTCTTCTACGTGACTTTGTAGCCTCGAGGCAAGGGCTGAATAACTGAACTGATGTGAAGACAAAATTATCAATGCAGCCTTTTGTAATCCTGTATACATCATTCTTGGAGCCAGGCAGGGGCCTATCAAACTATCAGGGAGATTTGCTTTTTTCACTGACATAACTTCAGCTCCCCGCTAAGGCACTGCCTTATCACCCTGACAAGATTACAGTGGTTTCCTTGAAAGTGTGGGGAACTTAGCAGGCAGCTGTGGCTAATCCCATAAGGAAATGTTCTCCCACTGAGGTACGTGGAGAGATTTGAATGCTGCAAATAATTTGAAAAAAGAGTATAATTTTTAAAAGCATGGTAATTCTCATTCTGCTTGCTGATGCATAGGTGCAGATACAGGTTAGCATTATCACCCTCCTGTAGAAGCTAAGAACTCAGCCTGGACTGATGCTCGTTGGCTTCTTCTGGAAGCTGGGATGAGAAATCCACATTCAGCACCCTGAGGCATACAGCCCACCTTCTGGGGACACTCTGGGAGGTGATCTGTTGTGAAGCTGGTTGTGTCATGGTCTCTGCTGCTGTGATAGCAAAAGCCACAAGTTCATCTTTATCTGTAAAATTTGACTCTGAGATTTGTGTCTTGGCTGGGATGTCAGAGCTCAAAGCCTTATAAGTAAAACAGGGTGGCTCAGTTCATTCCCTGGGTGTAATGAGCCTGCAAACTTTTGGCCAGGCACCTTTCATCTATCTGAGAAGAGCCAGTTCACTCTGTAGAAAGTGAACCCTACATTTTTCTCTTTTAGGGTTGGTGGGTTTACCCTGCCTGGGTGCCATTTGCCCACCAAAGCCCTTCTGTCACTCCCATTCGCAGGAGGGGAGAGGAGAGGAAACAATGAAAGGCTCATGGGTGGGGATAAGGACAGGGAGCGATCCCTCCACCAGTCACAGGCAAAACTGACTTGACTTGGGGAAAGATTGATTTCTTTTATTACCAATTAAATAAGAGTAGGATAATGAGAAACAAACCAAAATCTTAAAATACCCCCTCCCCCACTGGGTTTAACTTAGCCTCTGATTGTCTCCTTCTCCATGAGCAGATTATTTACTGAGTTTTGTGGCTCTGTGTATTTTTTACTTCTGTAGCTAGGGATGACCATTGTCCCTTTTCTTCACCACGCTGGGCAGATGAGGGTTCAGGTTCACCCTTTGTGCGCAAGGGTTGGGCCAGACCTGTCCCTGGCACAAACTGGGGCTCTGGTTCACCCCAGACTTAGCACTTTTCAGCTCATGGAATGACAATCGTGGCCAGGCTGTGCTCGCCATTGGAAGATCCCCTGCAGGTTAGTGCAGAACACGCAGCTGCAAAGCTGCAGCCCCAAGTTTTGTCATCAGGACAAGCCTTAACAACCCCCAAACTACAACTGGAACAACTCTGTTAAGTTCCCAACTGGGACTGTAGCAGTGCCTTCATCACCCCGTGTGCCATTTCAGGAGACAGAGCCCCTGGACTTGCAGAGGGAGTGTGTGGGCGTGGGTGTTTTGTTAATTAGCATTTGTAGCTGGCCACTGAGCACCCAGTATGTTAATATGCAAATGGTCCATAGCTTGAACCTAAAGGGTGGCTGCTGTATCCCACATCTAAATACACTGGTGCTTTTTCCTTGTTTAATCCTTCCAGTGTTGATGCTGTGCATTCAGGAGACAACTGGAACTGGCACCACGCTATAAATGCCTGCACTGGAGCAGTGAAAGAGCTCACAACAGCCCATGGCTGTAGGCCTGTGCTTCAAGGCAAGGATGTAAATTAGGAAGACAGATTTATAAGTGTTTCCCAAGTTAAAGGGCTGGCTTGATGGAGAACAAACAGTGTAAGGAAATGAGCACACATATTCCTGCAGAAGGCAGAAAGGTGACTGAGTTACATGTGTTACATAAACACTGAGGGACACAGATGAGTCCCTGTAGTCCATAGAGCATCTTAATGGGAGTAGGCAGAAAGTGTTAGTGTGGATTAGCTCAGACTATAGTTACTGTGTGTAAGAAGTGAGACAAAAAATATAATTTTATTGCTAATACAGTATAAATAATTTAAAAAGGGAGTTGTTTTGGGAGGCCTACCTTAATGCCCAGGTAGGTTTGGGACTCTTTTATGAGGCTCTTTCCGTTTTCTTTTGTGCTGTCCTTGCTGTTTAGACCTGGAGAGAATTTTTTTGTTGTTTCACTTTTTCTATTTGTTACCATATTACTTTGCTAAAATACTTAACTGAAAGGGAAGAAAGTTTTGAAGTAAGAAAAACCTATTTTCAGTTAGATAGAAAACGAAACCACTGATATTTACCAGTACATCAGTCCCTATTAGTTTGGTAATAACTCTTTGTGCCTGAAAAGTTTTACCTGCTTGGCTGCCTCCTTTGGGACCAAGAATTGACTGAAAGAGAAATTCAATAAATGCACTGCTTCCAAGGGCTTTGAACAACATGTGATGGGGAAAGGTTGTGTTGTATTGTATTATGCAGGATTTCATTTTTTCAAGAGACAGGGAAGAGAGAGCAAGCTAACAGTGTGTTTAGTTCTGAGTCACTTATGTGCCCAGCAAAAGAGGATTGTCATACTTCCATTACAGTGAATCTTTTTCCAGTTTTATTTCCATCGGAGGGACTGTTTGTATGTTTAAAAGAAGTTGAGCCTGACTCTTGAGATTCCAAGAACAGCAGGATTTCTGTCTTTTTTTCAAGATGGCATAAGTGTTGCTCTAAGGAGTTTTGCAGCTTCTGTAGGTGTTTTACCAAAAGCTCAAAGAAGAAACTGAGTTGTTTGCAATTAGTTATTGAATAGTCCAGCATGTTCAGGTTAAAAACTCCACCAGTTGTGGGCACTGTTCAGTTTTGGGACGTTTTCTCACACTGGGCAAGGACTGGTGTAGTTGTACCACAAAAGGTTTTACTCAGTTATATCACTGATGGAATTGTTCAACTCAAGGAAATGAAGCTGGTGCTGTTTTCCATGGGATTTGCAGAGGACCAAAACCAACATGGCAGAAAAAGACAATTCAGAACAAAGTGCTCTGTTGTGGAATATGAACTGTCCCCAGTGCTGCTGTTGTGACCCTGCAGCTGAACAGCTGCATTACACAGCTTTGCTCCCAAATCCCACTCTGGATTTGGGAAATTAAGATTTAGGGAAAACTCAGCCAAAAATAAATACAGTCCCCTTTCACACACCACAAAGTAATTAGTTCGGTAATCCCAGATAAAAAAATTTAATCTTTCTATAGAAACAGTGCACTGTTTTACAAACGTGTTCATTTGGTTTCCAGTACAGCAAGTGTTACACTGAGCCCCCCCGCCCCTCCCTGGGCCTTTTGTCCAGAAGGTAAGAACTGAAACACAAAAGGCACCAAGCAAGAACTTACTCTAACAGAACTTCAGTATGACAAGACAGAGCAGAAATGATTACAATGTTAAATATCACCCTACCAATCTGAACCATTATTTAAAATAATTAATTTCTTAAAAAACAAATTTGGTGTTTTACTTCTCAGTAGTTATAAATCTGTAAAGGTTGAAATCAGCACTGCACATTGAGTTCATTTACAATGGTTTGAAAAAACCTGCAGCCTTTTACACGTGGTTTGTACAGGTTTTTTTGTGTGTTCTTAAAAAAGTATCAAAACTGTAGAACTTTCATATATATTTACATTCGTCTGTTAGTTACAGTGTTATCACATACAGCCTTTCTCAGCTTTTTTCTTCATGCACACAGTGCATGGATTTTTAGAAAGAGAGCTTCATACCTTAAAACAATAACGGGATATCTCACTCATTTTGTCACTGCCTTAAAATCTGAAATTTGGAATAGAAGGATGGTTGATTACTTCTGTATTGTCTATGCAGGCCATGAGGATTTTGAGACTATGTATTATGTCTGTAATGCATACCAGGGCTTTAGACACTTTCTTCCTTCTCTTAGTCAAGAATCAGCTTCCAGCTCACATTACCCTGTAAATTTATTCTAAAAGAAAGGAAGACAAAAGGAAAAATAGAATCCCAAACCTATTCAGCCTGAGTTTCTTCTACTCACTCAAATACAAAAGCTTGGACTGACATAAAAACACGAGGAAGATTTATCTAGGATTTGGTTCAGGTCAAGGAGGTACTAGTCCATTATGCAGTGGGAGGTAAGTATATTCACTTCCCACAGAATTCCCAGGAAATCCTATAGAATGAGATGAGAAAAACTAAGTGGTTTTCCTGCCAGGTGCAGGATGACCTAGCCAAAGACACTGGGAAGGCCTGGAGTTTTTAACCTGCTGTGGCCTCCTTGCCCAGTGCTTTGTGCTCCAGGATACCTGCCATGGGGCAGCTTGTTCCATGGGCAGGACTTTGGAAGGGTTCTGTGTGTGCCACAGCAGCTCCTAAAATTGGATTTTTAATCAGTATGAGCAGGGGACAAGGGCAAGGAGTGATGGAAGTGACTTTTGTTATTGTGTTATTTTCCTGATGAACCAGGGAGAGTGCTCACTTGGGAGTGTGGCAATATATGGCTAAATCTTTGTTTCTGTTAATTCTGAGCGGATTTAAGAGGTGCAAGATTCCCAGAGTGGAAAAGCATTTAGATTTACATTTAGAAACAAACAAAAACCAAATCAGATTTGTACCTAACTGTAAAAAAGTAACAATACAACACAAAAACCCTGGGTGCTGTAGGAGTTTCTCCTGACTGAAATACTGGAGGCAATAGCTCTCCAGTTAAATGCGCTGCATGGATTCTTCATGGATAGACTGGAAAATGTAAAAGCAGCCCTTAAGAGTCAGGATGGAAGTCAGGAGCTATTTGTTATGGAGTGCTTCACTGGTCAGTTATCTTACACTACAGCTCTTTCTTACATAGTGTCTTTAGATTTCAAAGCAAACTTCTCAAACATCCTGTAAAAATTCAATTATCCCTAATTTTCATAAATGTAGGCTAGTAGTTTTAAAATATATGTATATATTCTTTTATATATGTATATATTTATATGCCTATATATCTATCTTGTCCAGATAGATATATACACAGATAATCTATGCACAGCAAGCCAAACATACAAAAAATAAATACTCTCACCCCTCTACTATATTTACAGAACAGATCTTATAATCCAGATTTTGTTAATAAATATTTCTAAACTGCCTGTACAGAATTTATTTTACTTATGTTGATAGATAGCCACAAAGCATATTCAACATATTTACAAAATATCTATAAATATAGTCTTAAAATAAAGCAATAGCTACTGAACCTTCAGCCTGGCTGGTTATGTACATTGAGTTAGTAGCTCAGCTGTTGCTTATTCACTATCACAAATGGGTAGTGCAACAAGTTAAAATGTGTATAAAAGATTATACATACGAAACTCTCACATCCTTTGGATGTTTGCAGTTCATTATAACTTTGTGGTTACCCTTCTGCAACATAAATAATGATCAAAAAGAAGAAGTAGGTTCTGTGATCCAAAGCAGATTTGTTCAGTGTTCAGATGACTGGAGCAGCATCTTCATCCTCATGGCAACCCATCGTCTTCTAAGCTTAATGCTACACGCTGGGGAGGGGAAAAAACACACTTTTGTGAACTGTAATACTGGTGCTAACTTACATTTCTTGTTAGAACTCTCATGGCTGTCCCTACTGTATTGGTGACAAGTCTATTCTAGATAGTGATTTTTTCCTCCCCAAATGAGGTCGCTCACTCAAGTGTTACTAAAGAGGTGCTGGGAAGTTTCCTGCCCATGTATGTTGGATAAAACTCCTTGTAAGGGATGGCACTTTCTCCAGTGTGCTCTTGTGAGGGATCTTTAGATGACAGAGTACATTATCCACCCACCTGCCTGCCTACAGGAGCTCTATTGCCTTCAGTCATTATGCTGGATCTTGCTGCTCTCCAATTGAAAATACAATGCATTTACACCTGCCAGTGCTACTCTCCCCAGGGATGCTGCTCTGACAGAGAATCCTTTTCTTTAACTTCTTACAGAACCTCACTCACTCCTCCTTGTGAAGAATGTGACTTTTCTTTGTACTGTTACTATACAGAAAATATTATCCCTGGTTTGTAGAGAAATTCAATTTATCCTTAAGATAGTTTGGACACTTGGTAGCAGCCTAAGCACAGATACAATGGAAGCCAGTAGAGGATGAGTAATCACCTGTCCCATCCTGACATAGCTCTTGAGGGAACTTTACATTTGCCAGATTGGTACCTTGATTAGGACAATTATTCTTCTTTTTAACGGAGTATCTGATCCCGAGCACTAAATTCTAATACAACTGATGGGCTGCCAAAAGTTTAGGCTTCTGCCTACTCAATGATACTAAAGAAGTTCTGGTTTTTGTCATTATTTGGCAAATAAGCAACACTAACCCAGATTCTGTATTGGAAAACTCTCAACAGAATTAATCTTGCCCATGAGCATCTCCTCAGGTACTTACTGCTGGGTACACGTGTCCAATTTGGGCAGTTCGCCCAATGTGGATTTCATCTTCATCTTCCTCTTCTGTTGTCTTCCTATAAACTGGATTATCAAAATTCATGCTTTTAGTATTCTTCCGTTTCCAGTTTCTCCAGATGAGGTATCCCCCCATGCACAGCAAGCCAATGACCACTGAGGAGAGGGGAGAGAAAGGGCTGTTATGGATCTGCTGGGATGTTCCCATGCTGGCAGCCATCCTCATAACATTTTCTCAAAGCTGGGCTACTTTTCCCCAATTCAGCAGCTCCTGTACTCTTTCCCACCCCACCCCTGAAAACTGGAAAAGTGTATATACTGTGGTAAATATAATATTTTGGTATTGCATTTTGGTGTGATCTCTTTCAAAGGTTAAATCTAATCTGCTTACCCACAGGAATGACAATTCCAATCACAGCTGCTGTCACAGTTGAACCGAAGCCTTCATCATCATTTGCATCTGTAATTACAGAAATGTTCTGATCATTTAACTCATTTGCTGCTCTTAAAGAAGGTTTTCTGCTAGTACCTCTGCTGTTCTGCCCATCAGAAAGCTTTTGCAATTAAAGAATTTACAAAAAGGTTAATAATAAAATCATTCTGGTGACACTGAGCAGCACACAGAGATCTGGGCTGAGCTGAGCTCCTTCTCCTGAGGAACGAGGTCCCTGCGGCGCTGCTGCCTCGCCAGGGGACAGGGACACCCCAGAGCTCAAGGCCAGTGAAGGGACACACTCGGCCCAGGGCTGTCAGAGAAGCTCTGATCAGACAAGGGTGACTGTGCTTGGGCCTCCAGTTTTCAAGCACAAAAAAGGAGGCCAGTTTTTAAAAACCTGACATTTAATGGAAATGCCATGCACGGATCAGGGGATGGTGACTAGTGCTCCTAAAAATCTACAGCAGAACACTTTCTAGTACTGACACCATTAATGACTTACGAGCTGTCAGAAAAAGAATGTAGTTCAAAGCCATCTGCACAGCTTCTCTGTTTAATTTTTTCCTTTTTTATTATTTACAGCTAAGGAGTTAGTGAACGCATCTATCCCTCATTGCTGCAGCCTACCCCAGCATGCAAGAATGGTCCCAAAACTCAACAGTGTACTTATAAGAGAAAAAAAGCAATTACAGGAAAATATAATGAAAAAAATTCAACATAACCTTTCCAGTTCTATACTTTAAAATGTTTGCCCAGAGCTTTCGTATAGGGTATCAGTAGAGAAAATGTAATTTTGCTAAAATATCAGGAGTTGCAAGAGAAGGAACTAACTGTACTTTTGATTCACCAATTCATGCAACTTTTAGATACTTCCCTGTGGCAGGCTGTTCCATTACATAGTTATTTACTTAATAATAAGCCAGACTATTTCCAAAGTGGACAATAAAAGCACCTTGCTTCCATGGCTTATTAAAAAGGTAATTATTGCATTTGAAAGAAACTTGCACAAAGAGAAATAAATGCATTTTAGCCATTGGACTGTGCTTTCCCCACACAGCACAGTTCTACAGCCAAGGGTGGTGTACTGCTTCTTTCCACTTGGGGGAAAGCAGCATTTTACTGTTTTTAAACATACATGGCTGTTTGAGGTCTTGCAGAGCAAAATCTTCTCTCTGGACTAGATATTTTTTTTTAACAGCAGTTCAGCCTTTCTGCTTTGCCTTAGCAGCAGGACCTGGAGGGATTGTCTTTTAGCTCGGAGATGGAGGCTGGTGTTCCATTGAGGAGAGCCTATTAGTGTTCTCCACTGGGATGCTCTTCTGATAAATAATGCAAAACTTCAAACCTGTGTCATGATGAGGCCACATTAACATGCCAAGCACGGTCACACAAACCAGAGCAGCTTGTCTTGGGCTGCAGTGATTCTACATGTCCAGCAGCACTAAAGATGCACAGGGGGAATTTTTCACTCAGAACTTGTGCTGGATCACTTTAATAATTAAACAATTAAAATAGGTGAAGCACCTGCAGAATCATCCATTCTACTGTCTGCAGCACTGAAGCTGGGATGAGCTAGTACTGGGCACAAGGCAAGAACTGATGTGAACTCTCAGGGCTGTTCATGTGCCTTGGTTAAAAGCTGATACAAGTTCCTTGACATGCCAAGTGACTGGAATGACAGCAGCCATCGTACCCCAGGTGCCTGCAGAGAGAGGAGCTGATGTCTCCTGCTGTGCCCCAAGGTGTGCCTGCACCTGACCCCTCTGCAACTCAGACATTAGGTCAGGTCTCCTACCAGTGCATGAGGAGCTGTGATACAGAAGAAGGAAAGGAATCTCATTCTCTTACAGTGCTGTGATAAATTGCTGTTTCCAGTGGTCATCTCAGAATCTATCAGGATGGAAGTGGTGGAAGGTAAATGAAGACTTGGGGTGGTGATTGTAGCTTCTGGTAGAGCTTTGGGGATGACTTCAGTGGTGTCATTGGCACTGCCAGGGACAGCGGCGATGGTCGTGGTGCCATCAGCACGGGACACTGTTCTTGTGGAAGCCACTTCAGGAGTTGCAGTGGTTGGAAAATCTGAAAACCAAAAGCAACAATGAAATCTGGTTAAAGCAAGTACACCAAACAAATCACAAATGGTGATGTAAATCTGGGGAGGACTGTTACGCTTAATGAAGAGAGGCAGAAACCAAATTCCAATTCTATTTCCCAGGTAGTCAAACTAATCAACAGTTCTCGTACAGAAATTATTTCCTTAAGTCAAGCTTGATTAATTAATGCTAATAAAAAAAGCACTCTGTATTGAAAGTAACTAAGAAGTTCACATACTTGGGGGTTTTTGAGAACCTCCTAAGATTCTGAATTTGTGCCAGGAACTCATTGCATGTTAGAAAAAACAATGAAGCCACTCATCTCTTCGGGATATTATCAGCAACAACTGTGGCCTCTCCAGATCTGGTATCTATCTATGGATAGATATATAGATATCTAAATATATGTATGTATATATTGCATATCTAGATATCTAAATATATGTATGTATATATTGCATATCTAGATTACATAATCAATATATCAATATATGAGCAATCAATTTTAATGGCTTATTGACTGTTCACACTTTTAGTGCTGGTCCCTAGCCCTTTTTACCCCCTTCCTGCTGTATCTTTTTCTGGTTAAGCTTTCCAAAATAAGCAAGCTTTCAACAAAGGACACCACAGTGCTGCTGTGCTCAGAGGGCAACAAGGAGTGGAATACAGAAGTTGGTGTTTGTTTTTTCACTATCAGCAAATATATTCACTGTAAGTATTATGTTGTTGGGACAGTGAAATGGAGATGTGATTGTATTTACCTTTGTAGCATTTTTTCATGTCAGGACCCAGCCACATATTGTCAGGACAGGCACATGTGTACTTGGGGGAATGGGGAGAGATCTGAGGTGCAGGAAGACACAAGTAGTCACAGCCTCCATTTGGCTGGGGGCTGAGCTCACAGGAATCTGGAGCTGTTCCAGGATGGAAGAAAAGACAAGTTATTTTTCTAATTATTTATTTCTTGCTCTTGGAAAAGAAATATCAGATCCTCTGTAAAGACCTTCTCCTACTCCCTACCTCAATTTATCAGGCTGCTTAAGCATCTTTACAGTTTGTATGGTGGAGTGCAACCTTACAAAGCTTCCCAAATACATAATGAATGGGAAGCATCACAGTGACAAGAGTAACTCACTGTTATCAAAGATGCTAATTAAACAGCTATTAGCAAATTGCAGATTCTTCAATAAATGCTGCCGCTGAATTAATTATGCAGGAACTTCAAACATTAGGCATTGATTTCCCATTATTACCTGTGCATTCTCTCTCATCAAGAACCATCAGGGAGCATTTCATTTGTCAGCTCAAACAAACCTGATTCAGGGCCATGACATCCTGAGGATACCTCTTACCTTTGGGCTGCTTTAATTCATGAAACACCACGATGTCATGAGGGTTGTTGAGATTTTCTGCCAGAATGGAGATGTCCAAGCCATTGAGCCTGTTTGCGCTGAAGATCGCTTCGTTCTCCAGGTCAGTCCAGAACACTCTGTCCTGCAGGGAATGCACATTCCTGACCTGGCCTGCTCAAATCCTGCTCGAGTTGGATTAAACTCCAGCAGTCACAAAGTGCACCATGTTCCTACCTTGGGTACCTTCTGTTCACACTACTTCTGTCTGCAGCTTTTTTCTATTTTGGACAATGTTCAAAAGCCCAGCACTTCTACAAGTTTATAAAGTGCTGCGTAATTTTGAGTAGCTCTGAGACTGAGGTGAGGGAGCAGAAATTTGGTAAGGTACAGAAAAGTTGCATCTGTATTGTTTCTGAACTGCTTTTTCTTTGTAAGCTGGAGTAGATCATGAGCAAAGGGCCACACTCCATACTAGAAACATTTGTTACCTTGCTGATTTTTTCCTCCTTTCCCAAGATAAGACCTGCATTAAACAGATATCTCTGAGGAGGCCAGTGCCTAGAGCACACCTGGAAGCTGAGCACCTATTTCTCTTTTATATTACTATCTTTTGCATGGCATACTATGACTGAAGATACAGAACTACTGGTGGAAGAGGTACCCAGGAATCACAGTTACCAAACAGTTTAATTGCTTGGTTATCTGTGTGTGCTGCTGCCTCCTAAACCCCTGTGTATTTCTGTAAGGAAAGCCACACTGCTGGACAAGGGCAGCTTAGCAAAAGCTGAAGGGTTGTCTGTTATTCTGCCCAGCCGTTCATACCTGGAAGGATGGAGAGAGGTGAAATAACCTAAGAGATCCTTCCAAATGCTGCTGATGGGGACAGCACTAAGGAGCAAAAATGACCTGCAGAAACCTATGCCTAAAGTCAGATGCCCAGATATCACACACTTCACCTAGGAGGAATAAGGGATTTAAGGATGAGGGTTTTCCTGAGCCAGAAGCCAGCTGGACCTTTCTCTGCTATAACTTACCTACAGTGAGTGTCAAAGTTGAAGCCTTTGTTCCCCTGATCATTTAATGCACTGGTGCTGCATTAGGTAGAAGCATGAGGTAACACTTTGCTCTTGATTAAGGGCTTTAAAAACCAATTTCCCTGCTGAACCCATACGAGGTTAATCGGTTTCTATAGCAGCAACAGCCCTCACTGAGGTCTGTGCTGTGCAAAAGGCAGAGCTTTTAATCAAGAGGAGCTCTGAAACCTCTTACAGGCTCCAGTCTGTTCTGCATCCGTTTTCCACTCTTACCTCAAACACTGCCAAGCCAAAAGGATGGCTCAGATCATCCACAGAAGAGATCAGAACTTTTCTGTTGCTGCCATTGAAATCAATGCAGGACAGTGAATGCAATTTGGAGTCTACCCAGTAGAGACGCTGATTCAGCAAATCTAGAAAGTAAAACACAGTGAAGCAAAATTACACACAGCTCTTGCAACTCTTTTGCTCTTGCCCAGCATGTTTTTCCTGCTGGCAGCATGACTAATCTCTTTATTATTTGGCCTCTTCTTTTTTTTTTTACACTAGTTCTGATTTTGAATCAGTGCCCAGATATGCTGGGATAAGACCCTATAAATAAGATTAAAAAAGAGGAACATTCTGCTGTGTGTGTGGGGAATGCCTGACTGACAGTCTTGTACAATGAGGTTCTTTTGTAACCAGGAGCAGCAGAGGAGCAGCAGTTTGGGTTTCCCAGATTCTCTCCATCAGTGCCTGAGTGAGAAGCTTCATCCCTCCCAAAGTTTTTCAGGCCTTGGCCTCTTGCTGGAGAACATCTACTGAGATTCCAATGAAACACCTCTCTGAGGGAGCTGTGAGATTCACACATTTTCAGTGAAGAATAATCCTGGGTTCAGAAACCCTTCTTATGCTGCAGGCTGGGAGAATCTGCTGGTGGGGACAGTCCTACCACAACCAGGCAGGTTTGGGGGAGGTGCAGATAAGAGTGGGAGGAAAGGATCCAATATTATTTGGAATGCTAAGCACTGCATTTCTCTTTCTGGAGCAAATTCACTCATTTTGGATGGGATTCACTGAACAGAATGCAAGTGGATGAGAGCCAACAAAACAAGGTTATATAATTAAACAAGTCATTAATTAATTTCTTAATTACTAAATGATAACATTATTTGTTCACAGCAGTAGCACTTCCACAGTATGTAATGGCAGCAGCATTTCCTCCTCCATCCTTGCCACAGCCAGCATTTTCAAAGCCAAGCAGAGAACCTCACAGCTGCATGGTGTTAAGCACACAGAGCTCCAACTCCAGAGCAGGATGTTCCCTGCTGCTCCATGAAACCTCCTTCCCACTCTGCTGTTTGGTGTGGCAGTGAGAACCATCACAGCCCTCTGATGGGTTCCACTCGCCCTGAGCAGCTGGGCAGGCAGGGAATGGTGACAGGGAATGGGTTCTGCAGGCCCTGTCCCTTTCCCTGATGCACTGTGCATCATTCATCAGTCCAGGGCAGGATCCTTACACTGCTCCTGAGACAGACCCAGGTACAGAGACATTTAACACCAAGGATTCAGATGCTTTTCAGACTTGTAAAGAGTTGTCACAGCTCTGCATCCTCCCCCAAAATTTCCTTTTGCCTTAAGGCACAATGACAAGCAACTCAAGGCTCCTGCAGTATGAGGTTTTGACTGCAGCAACACTTCCTGTTTGTGCTACTGAAATAAGGGAACTCATGTTTGTGAGCAATAGTGACAGACCAGTTTAGGATTTGTGTGTGCAGCTGCCTTTGAGCATTTACAATTCTGTTTTCCTACTTAACAGTAAACCCAGATTTCCTTCATCCCCAGTGGGTGTTGTATCTCTGACCTGGGCACTTACCAAGTGTGATGCCGTTTGGCCACTCGATGTTGTCAGTGACCAGCACCTGCCGCCCCACGCCGTTCAGACCGGCCTTCTCAATCTTGGCTTTGTCTCCCCAGTCAGACCAATACATGAACCTGAGAGAGGCAGAGGTAACAAAGCAATAACCTGGACTCCAGTTAAGAAACCTGCACTGCATGAGTGCAGCAGGAGGTGCCCTAAGGCTCTCTCCTTATTAGACCAGTTAATTCCACTGATGGAACCACATTCAGTTCTCGGATTGGGTAATCTGCCACAAAACTTGCACTAGAATGCAGCATCTCACCCCAGTAACTAACCCCTGAGAACTCTCCTGCTGTGCCTGTTAGGTACCTGGCATTCACTCATCCAAATAGCCCAAACACAAGTCAGACAGACTTCATTTCCCAGCACAGCCTCTGTGCTGGGACCAGCTCAGGCCCACTGAACACAGGAACTTGCCCTTAACTGTCTTTAACAGCAGGGACCTTGGCAAGGGTTAGTTAAAGCATCTCCACAGTCCCACTGCAGGATATATCTTAAAGGGCATCTGAAGTCCTGGTGAGATGAAACTACCCCAAGTTTGTCAGAGGGGCAAAAAGGGGACTGGAACGTCTGTGTTGGCAAAGGGGTGTTTGTGGTGTTAACACTCACCTCTGTGTGGGATCCACAGCAATGGCTCTGGGCTCACTGAGGTCACTGTTGAAAAGTGTCCTCCTCCTGCTCCCATCTGCAGTGGCCACTGAGATGGTCTTGTTTCCAGAGTCTGTCCAGTAGATGTTCTTGTGGACCCAGTCAATGGCCAGTCCCTCGGGGGAGTTGAGCTGGCTGTCGATCAGGATCTCCTGCTCGGCTGTGTCACTCGCTTTGTCGATGTAGGCGCTGCGGGGACAGGAGGTCACAGGGCTCCCACATGGCTCCCAGAGCTGGGCCCAGGGGCAGTGTGGCTGACACAGGAACCCTTATGGTGCTCCTGCAACCTTCTGCTTTCCCCTACAACCTCTTATTTCCCTGTTCCCATACAGCAGCATTTCCACAGTAGGGAACTGTTCATTTCATTGTTCTACCTGCTTTCTACTACAACTGCACAATTTAGGAAAACATTTGACTTCAGGCATGTTAACTTCAACAGCATTGATTTGTGGCATTTATGGACATTAAAAATATAATCTCCAGGGCTCTGCTAAACAGAGTTGAACTGAGCATGCAATAAATGTGCTTAAATGTACTGCAGAATTAGGAGATGTATAGCTAATTATGATTCATCAAAGGAATTCATGAAGCTGCATTAATTTGGCAAGTGATTTCACTAGATACAAACAAAATGTTCACTAAATATTAGTGGCAGCCTCAAAATCTTTCAAAATGATAATGAAAGGCAGCAGACTCCACATGGATGTTTCATAAATAACTGGAATGTTGCTCCCACAACCACACAGGCTGATTCTGCTCTCAATATCAATTCTGCTGAGTGAACTGAAATTAGTTATTCTGAGTTTGCATTGGTGTTTGTAGAAGCCTCTTAGAATAACTCAGTACAACTTAAAACAGTTATAAAACAGCAGGAAGTTTCTGCCCCTCACCCCAAACATTTGAAATCGTTAGGATGCTTCACATCCTCTCTTCACTGCCCATTCTGCCTTTGCTCATGGAATGAGAAGGTGAATTGTATGGGAGCTGAGTTCTCCAATATCAGATTAGAGCCTTGGAATTGAAACCCTGACAGTTTTACAGTCTGCAGTCAGGGCTGGAACGGCCAGGCAGAGTCAGCCTGGGTGACCAGCACACTGCTGCATCTTCCCTACAAGAATGGTTTTGGTTTGTCTCTGACCCAGCACCACAGGAATGGTACCTCAAGGCTCTATGGGCATTTGACAGTGCTCCCAAGATTCCAGTATTGCAGCGTGACGAGCACTCCGTGCTCTCAGTGCACAGCTCCAGGCCAAGTAATCCCTTGCCAGTGGAACAGTTGTTCCCTGCTTCCTGCCTGTGCCTGCACAGGAGGGAGAGCCAGGAGGCTCCCACAGCTTCCACAATGGAAGGGCTCAAGTACAGGTGACATTTCAATTCTCCCAGTAACTAAATATTGTAAAAGATCTGACACCTCAAAGGAGACATCACCACAACAGGACAGGATCTGGAAGGGCAAGTGAGGTGACCATTATGAAAGATGGGATCTCTTGCTAGTGATTACCTCCTGTATCACAGTTTTCACCTTGCAATATCCTCAACCACAGACTGCTTGTTCCCAGGAACTCCCAGCATATTTGCTGTTGGAGAGCTGGAGGAGCAGTGTCTTGGATAATTCTCTGTGTATGAACTCACCCCTGGCCCAGGCAGACCCAGTGAGTGCTTACAGTTTTCTTCTGAACCATCCCCCCACTTTCAGAGCCACACAAGCCCCTCAGGGTACCTGCCCAGCTACTGGTGATCAATACCCAGCACAGCCTGGGCAGATATCCCTGCAGGGCATGGGAGCTACCAGAGCCTGTAGAAACCCTGACCTGGCTCCCACGTGCTGACACCAGTCAGCCTGTGCCTGATCATTAGCTGAAATCCAGAGCAAACCACTGCAGAAGCTGCAATAGCTATGCAAATCAGAATATACACAGGGGATTTTCAGCACATAAATTAAATGCTTTTTTGGCTAAGCACACTCATAAGCCCCAGCACATAATAACTGTGATGGATGCCATAAAAATAGCTGAAGGAGGAGTGAGAATGAGAGTTACAGAAAGTGTATTGTGGTCAGGTGCTGCAAATTTAAATCCAGTCTACCAGAGACTGCAGTGGACAGCTGCTTGTGTCTGTGTTGCTGCCTCCTTGCTCCCACCATTTGCCTGCTTTGTGCTTCCAGATGCCAGGTCCTTTGTGGCCTCCCATACAACACTCACAGCGTGGCAGCAGCCTTGGCCCTGCTTTGCAGTATCCATGGTTCAGGAAACAAGAGCCTACATTTAACTGCACAAGTGCAGCAGGATCTGGCATTGATGAAAAGTCACCCTGTATTATCAAAGAGATAACTGCACAAGCCTCTGATGTCTTTATCAATTCCCCCCAAAAAATTACGAAGTCTGGGCCCCAACAGGTAATCCTGTCAGGGCAGGAAAGCCCTCAGGTGCCCTGTACCCTGCACTGTTCTCTGGACTGCTTTTGGAGATACAGATGGAATGCAGCTTTGGGAAGGGACCAACACACACATCCTCTCTTGCCCCTTACCTGTAGATTTTTCGGTAGAACAAGTCACACCAATAAATTCTGTTTGTTGACACCTCCACATCCAGTGCCACCACGTTCTTCAGCATGGGAATGATACGGGAATAGTCCCTTTTCACCAGGTCTATTTTACGGACCTCGTGGCGATTGGTGAAGATCAGGTATGGACTCTTGCCTACCACAGAAAATCAGCACATTTGTCACTTCAGCAGCTGTCCCAAGTGCTGGATTCAGCTTTTATTTCTCAAACAACAATGGAACTATCAGTCACTGATAGCTGTGTTTGTACAGAAGCTTAACACCACACTGGAAGCAAATGGAAACTTGCTCCAGAGGCAGGGCTGTCACCCGCAGGCACCCCTGTGGTCCCTGGACACATGCTGGCACTTGGGTGGCCTGTTCTGCTAAGCCACAAGCAAAATTGTGGGGAATGGCCTCATCTTCAGTTAATTTCAGTGCAAAATCCTGGGCCAGATTTTGGTGACTTACAGCTGGGAGGTGGAGGGGTGGCTCAGCTACCCTGTTTTAATCAGGATGTTTTCTACTACCACTAAATGTTTTTGCTGCACTGTTTTCAATAACACCTGTCAAGAGACTTTCTTTTCTAGTTTCAGCTTCAAACATCCAAGTAGTGACTGCAATCTTGCTCTGTACACTGTTAAAATATTCTCATCTCCATGATCAGTAGTTCTTGCCTAGAGACGCATCTGCTATTGCTGCAGCAGCTCTGTTCTGCTCGCAGTGAAATGTCTTTGCTTGCTTTGCGTGTTTCCTTTTGTTTCCGTTCTCCTGCCCCAGCCCTGTGAGTGTGTTTTCTTAACGGAGTTGTGCTGTTGAGCAAGCAGTTTTAGTGCCTGTGGTGCTGTCTTACCTACAGCTTTGCAGTTCTTGGACAGGGTGTCCATCTCGTATCCTTCGTAGCACTCACATTTGTAGTCTCCCTTGTAATTAATGCAGATCTGGCTGCAAGCGTCTGGATTCTCACATTCATCTATGTCTGAAAGGAGTGTTTGAAACCCATCAATAACTTGAAATCAAACCATCTGTGATGGAGCAATGCTCAAGTGAATATAATCACGTCTCTCTATGGTGAAACACAAGGGACTGCTGTTTGCATGTCAATTACCTCCACACGTTTTTTTATCCAGAAGCTTGTATCCAGGCGGGCATTCACACTCGTAACCAATCTTCAAATCTCTGCATATGTGTGAGCAGCCACCGTTGTTCATCGAGCATTCATTAACACCTGCAGGGGATACACAGATCACCTATGACAAATGGGGGCTTTTAGTTGTGAGATTGAATAAAATTAAGAGATTTCCTCAGAAATTTTCCCATTTCTATCAGTTTTGGTACTGGCCCCATAGAGCACAAGTGCCTTCAGAGACAGGAAGCCTCCACTGTATCACTTTCTTGCTCTTTATTATTCCACACCAACGCTGGGGGATCGTTTGGACTCAAAGCTAGTGGCTGAATGAATGGGGAGCCCTGGGGATACAGAGTATGTGAGTCTCTGCATCTCATCCCATCAGAGAGCTGCTGCTTTGAGCTGTTCTGCCACATGTGAGAAACTTCCAAGGGACCTAAGGGCTCTCTCCAGCATATTCCTCCTTCCCCATGCGCTGGTTCATGTTGACTTTTCTGAACAGCCTCTCTGAGCTTTAATAATTCATGCTGGGGGACTCTCATCTCCCAGGGGCCAGCTATTTTGAAATACTGTACTATTTTCCCATCTAGCTCCAAGGAATGATCTATGTGAAAAATTCCAGAAAACACTGAAGTGCAGTCTGTCAGAGATATTCCATTAGCACTGAGATACAGTCCTCCCACAAACATGTCCCCCACAACAGTCTTTGCTGGCAGCCCCCAGCAACCCCAGTGTGCAATTTATGAAGCAACAGCCCCCATCCTGTCCTGGGGCCTTTTCTAATCCAAGGCCACCTCTCTGATCCTGCTCTCAAGTGTGGAAATGAAAAACAGAATAAATGGATCCTTGAAAGTAGAACTGAATGAGACATTAAGAAAAGCTGGTTTCCTGTCAGAGAAAACATTTTTTCTTGTTGTAATTGACCTACAAAAGGTGAAGAGAAAGTTCTCTCCTTACGGAAGACTGCTGAACAGGAGCCATGGGATTTCAGGGATAGTGGACTCACCAGAACAAGGAAAATTGATTTGCTCCAGTCTATATTACAATTTAAAGGCAAATTATTAATTTATCTTTTACTTCTTGCTTCTTTGCACACTGCAGGCGAGCAGCACAGCAGAGCCATTAAACCATTGCTTTTGGAAGAAAATGGAAACAACCACAACCCAATTAAGTCAGTTAGACTGGGAAAATACCATGCCAGAAGGAATCAGTCTCAGCTCTGGGATGCTTTCACCTTCCTAGCAGGTACATATAGAGATATCAATACATAATCAACGGAGCAAGTTCACCAGGCTCCGAGAAGGTGTCCACAGTCCCATTGTGTGTTGTCACTGTTCAGTGACATTTATGGACAGAAAACTCCTATTCCTACACTTGCATGGGTCTGTAGCAAATTGGGTCATCAACATGCACAACTGCTCTCTGCAAAATACCACAAAGGCTCTTTTGATTAACAAGCAAACTCTCACTCAGGTGATTCCCATAGTTTCAGAGGTGCTCTGTGGAATGGATTTAGAGGCTGTAAATCAAGTGCTGGTTCACTTGCTGCACTTCTTAGGAGGAGCTGAGGAGAAGCCAGGCAGAGCCAGGCAGGAGGACCCTGGGCAGCTGCTGCTCTGCACTCAAACTTCAGCAGTATATTCTCTGACTAAAATAGCCAAATGTTGTCCTGCCTTCTGCAGTGGTTTTCTGGGGGACTCTCAGAGAACACTGCAGAGTTTAGCATGGCCAGACAGACACACTGAGCTGGGGAGTGTGTCTTGCACCTCTGCCTCCTGTGGGGATAACCTGTGTGAGGGCATTACAGTCACAGCAACCCACAGCACTGTGCCCTTCAAGAAACACTTTCCCCTGGGGGCTCTCCTCTGCTTCCCAACTCAGACAACAACTCATTGCCAGTCCAGGGCTGCACCAATCATGGCACCACAACCACTGGGTTGAGCATCAGCCTAGCTGTGCCACTGCCCAGTCTCCTGTGACAAACCAGGCTGCCAGTTTTGTTGGGAGACCTCCACAGACAGACAACTGCAACACCCACTCAGAGAAACAGGGAGATGTGGATTAGTGGAAGAAAGCAAGGGCACATTGGAAGCATGAGGTAGGAGCATCTTCACTAGGCATGCACACACTCTTCCTTGTCTAAAACAGGGATAGACTGACAGTTCTTCCTGAACAGGAGTTATTAAAGGGGCAGCCACTGAGCTCCATGATGTCATGGAAGGAGATGCCTGTTGGAGACATCTCTGCACTGGGGAAAACAACAAATGTATTTGAGTAATGCTGCAGATCAGGGCTGGTGCCCACAATGTCTGGTGGGAAAGGCAAGAGAGGGCTGTCCTGTAGAGAAGGGCACAGCTCTGTGGCCTGGGCTCTGTTCCCCTGGCTCCAACAGCCCCGACTCTCCTGGCATTCCCACAGCCCAGAGCTGGCAGGACACTGCAGGGAGCAGCCTGCTGTCATTGCTGAGGGAAGCAGCAGCAACATGTACAATCAAAACCACTACACCCAGAAATGGCTGAAGTCCTCTCTCAGGAGTTGCTGCCACTCTACATGGGAACATTCAAAGCATGTTCCCAATGCTGTATTTTTATGGTGTTATCATCATCTTAGAATTCAAATATAATTTAGGCAATGAGATTAAATAAACTGGTCTGTGTTGTGGAGGACACTAGTATTTGGGGAGAGGGGGAATTCCTCATTTCTAGTCCCGTGCTCTGTTCATACATCCCTCCAAGAATAAAAGCTGAGTGGAGAAGGGCACAGTTCAAACTTACAGATGATCAGACTAAGCTACTAATTATATTCATATGAAGGGTGATGAGAGAATAAAGGCAAGGAAAGAGGAGCAGAGTGAGAAATAGCATTAGCAGCTACATGTGGTTACACTCAAAGCTGTGAGCACCAGATGGAGAAGAGGGGAAGCAGTTACAACAGGAGCAACACATAGAAGGCAAGTACTGTACCACATTCTTTCAGAGGCTCGTCAGACCAGTCCCTGCAGTCTTTATGTGAATCGCACACTTTGCCTCCGTCAATGCACTCTCCACTCTTACACTGAAACTTGCTGGGACTTTCACATGCTGACTCTGTCATGTGGGGCAAGAGAGGAAAGCAACTAAGTTAGATGAGGCTCGTGACAACAAACAGGCTGACATAAAGCTCAGGAGGGTGTCATTAGCAGAAATGGGATGGGATTAAGCAAATGAACATTGAGCCTGAGCATCATGCAAAGAACTTTTCAAGTCATGCAGTCTGCCTGGTCAGCAGTTATCTCTCCCAAGAAATCCCACTGCCAGAATGGCTTAAAACTGTACAGAAAGCAGCTTGGCACAGCCCAGAGGAGCAGCAGGGGCCTCTTCCCTTTCCAGAGGCCACACAGCCCTGGCGGATTCACCCCATGGAGAAAGAGGAGCACCTGTACCCACCTTGGACACAGCCGGCCTCATCACTCTTGTCAGGACAGTCATACACCTTGTCACACTGCTTTGCTCCGTGGATACAGGTCCCATCACCACACTGGAATTCATCTGGCTGGCAGGTCACCAGAGCTTTAAAACAACACATTCAAACATCAGCCACACAGAACTCAGTCATTTGTGTGGTACCTATCAGCCGTGTCCCTTTGACACTGCTGGGGTTGCATCCTCTGTCAGCAAGTGTCAATCGGCTGCTTCCACCAAAGCCACAGAGGCAGCAGCTGCCTCAGCCACTGTTCTCCTGTGCCCCTCTGCTGTCCCAGATCACCCTCTACATCCTTGGGAAAACAGCATCAAAGCCCATATAAGGGCACCCAGTCAAAACAGACCCAGTGCCAGCAGTGAAGCTTCTCAGGTGACATAGAATAAAGCAAGCAAGCAGCAAAACTCCCAGCAGTGGGGCAGCTCTGGGGACTGCAGTCTGTGTGAGGCCCAGCTGCTTTCTAGCTGGGAGTGTACAGTGACACTGGGTAGGCAAAGGCAACTGCTCCTCAGCTCTCCTTCCTTCAGAAAAAATTACATTTCTGATACTTTTCAAAACATCTTCGGGCTAAGGCCCAGGCAAGAGATCTGTAGTGACTCTGCCAAAGCAGTGTGGCCACAGCAGCAATGAAGGCAGTAACAAGACACAATCATCAGGCTACTGAATGCCCATGAGCCAACAGCCCACTGGAAGGCAGAAGAGCTCCACTGCACTGTGGTGTTTCTTGGGGTTTCCAGCCCTAAACACCTCAGCAATATCAGCCCAGTTTTCATGCCTCAAATTCATTTGTCCGAGTCAGATTATAACAGACTCAAACCAGATCTGATAAACAACAAAGTTGGGGAAAAATATAAACCAGACACCTGCACTGACCATGCTAAAAGCAGTCATATTTCCCTCCCCAAGTTAGAATGAATGAGAGACCTCCCTAGCTGGGACCAGCCCTATGCTTACACAGGGTACAGGCAGCCTGGCAAAACAGGCTCCTCATTCCTGGGACATGTTTTTCAGCTTCCTTCTCCGGGGCCCATCAGATGTATTCTTAAAATCCTATTAACGCAGCACACCCTGGAGAGCTCCTGATTCCATCCTTTCTATCATGTGATTGTGTCCTGGTGTGGTCTGACAGAAAATCACTTCCTCTGAGTAGTGAGGGGAGGCCAGCACTGGTGCTACTACATGGGAGGTGAGAGCTGTCTGCAGACTGCCCTGGACAATTTGACAAACTGGTTCTAATATAAAAATGACTACTTTCAGATAACCTAGGAGAGCTGCAGACATGAAGTGAGCCAGCACCAATACCATAAAGTATCAGTTGCACAAAGACTCCACGTTATTGGTGATTGCATCCCACAGGATGCAGGATCCAGGTTTATGACTACTTCACTGGACTTAGTTCTAGTGCGTCTTCAGCCAGCAAAAGGCACCAGAGACAGGAAAAGCCACAACTGCAGGGCTGGTGGGGGAAGGGAGAAATCCTGTCATTAGAAATACACAGTATTCACATGAGAAAAGTTTGGAAATAGCACTGCTCCTTGGAGAGGAAAGCCATATGCACTATATTCATAAAAAGTTGCAAAGTGAGAAAAAAATCCCAAGCAATAAACACAGTTATAGGACCAGCTGTGCTGCCACGTTTCAGCTAATAAACCCAGGCACAGGAATGGGAAACCTCAGTGGGACATCTGGGACAGCAGCTCCAAACTAAGCATGTGGAATCTGCTGCTCTACCAAGTGCAGAAAAATGAAGGAGGGAAAGAAACAAAGCTGTGGTCTGGGAGAGCCACAGACCACAGGTCTGGAAGTCGCACCAAGAACTCCTGCAGGGAGGCAGAGTCACTTCTGCTTAAACTGTTCCTGGCATGTACAGCCACCTGTCTGGGGAAGCCCTGACCATGGAGAAAGTCTCCTCCACAGGAAACCCTGACTTCTGCCAAGCTAAACCTTGGCCATTGCAAGGCTTTTCCTGTTGCCTCGCTGAAAATTCCTTTGCCGCAATTATTTCTTGTCTTCACCCTTAACTTGAAAACCAGTTTGCCTCACCTTTTCTGTAGCAACTTCTGTGTGTGGAGGTAGGATAGGATGGTCCTCCATTTCTGACTATAAATATTAACCCCTCACAAAAGTATAGCATGTAGTTAAAGCCAATGGGGTTTTGTCTTTTCTGGAGCAGAAATAGGTCTCCAGTTTATCAAATAAATCTGCGTGACAACACCTACAGATTTGGAAGACAGCTGTTATAAAACCTATAATTGTCTTCAACTGTAATTTTCAAAGCTCTTCTAAAAAGCAGTTATAGCTAAATGCTAAGAACAGAAAGGTTTCTAATCCTAAAATGAATTAAGGAGAATTTTGTAGGAATTGTAAAGACAATGCTGCACAAGCACCACAAGACTGAGAGAAAAATGACAGCACAATTCTTAGCTCAGTTGCTACAGAGACTGCAAAACACAGATGTGGGGCTGTACTCCACTGCACAAAGCTTTGCTTCAAGAAGAGACAGAAGTTGGGAGACCAGGATGGGTTTCCTGGCTCACTTCTCATTCCACCAGAGCTGTGCCAGTTCAGACCTTTGAGGAACAGTCCCTGAGCCTCTAAACAGACATCTAGAAAAGGCAGATACAATAACAGCTCTTACTGATTACAAAGGCATTAAAATGCATGTATGGAATTTTTATTTTTTCTGCACTTTTCAGGAGAATTCCATGTTATCCTGAAGTCGAGACACTAACCCATGTCAGCCCCACTGGCAGAGCTGACAGCAGGTTCCCATTAAGGCCATTCCCACGGCAAAGCAATAACCCAAGAAGAGGGAAGAGCTGTGCTGTTTATTTGCACAAGATGTTCAGAAAATTGCTGTGCCTAATTTGGAAGGTTTAAATCAGTGAAATCTCAGTAGTTTTACAGCCGTCTCCTCTGCAAATCAAATACAAATTACCAAAGCCCTGTATACAATGTATACAATTTGTATACAAATACAAAACAAATTGCCAAAGCCCTGCTAAATTAACAGGCACCCTCCAAGAGACAAACTTCCCATTTACAAATCCTGGGCACAAAGCTGCATCACTCAAACTCAGCAGGTACATTCCAGACTCCAAACCTGACCCTCAGTTTCTTCTGGTTTCGGTTTTTTTTTTTTTTTTTTCCTTCCTCTCCAAAAAAGAAAATCCCAACATTTGCAAAATGCATCAATCCCATTTTATAGATGGGGAGACAGAGACAGGAGAGTGTGAGGTCAGGTCTCCAGAGATCTGTTTTCTTGCTGTCAGTTGTAAGCATTATTTATTCTCCCTCCTGGATGCCCTAATGCAAGTTGCAAAGGACATCTTAAAATATAACCATTCCAGATTTGGAGACTAATAAATCTAACCTAATGTTCATTTTATAAATATACATATATACATATTTGAATATATATGCTATGGAAAAAAAAAACCCAGCCACCCAATGTTCTCACACAGCTTTCCTGAAATGACTCATTCCCTCCTATTCATTTGCTGTCTCTCTGCCAAAACCTGTTCACCAATTGTCACCCTTCATTTCTGCTCTACTCATTTACCAATCCAAAATGTTTATAACAAATGATGGGTGATGGCCTCATGACTTTTTTTAAAGCATTAGCTCCCATCCCTCTGTTTATACTGCACAAGCCCCATATGATCCCCCTTTGCAAGAGAAGATGTAGTGGTGGGATCTGCAGTTTTAATCAAGTCCAGCCAAGGGGCCCATGTGCCATACCCATTGCTAAGGGGACAGAGCTGTGTCACACACCTGTAACTCTCTGCATGACCCATGATACTGATCTCAAACAGAGAATTTCTGGAGAGGAAAAGAATCATAAAGGTCCCTAAACTCTTCAGTCCAACAAATGAGCAGTGACACTGAGTTTCCAGAGCTCCCAGTGTCTTACTGCAGGCAGGTGCACCCCAGCAACAGCTGCATTTAGAATGGGGAAGCAACATTAATTTTGGCTCTGACCCAGCCAACACATCAGCTACACAAGCACTCAGTGCTGCAAAGCCTTTCCTGGTTACTACCTCAGAGAATCCCACCCATCTCACACACTGCTGTGGCACTAGGGTGCAACCAGAACCAGACACACTGTGCAGAGGAGCACTGAGGTAGCTAAAACAATAGGGGTTTGAATCCACTGTTTCCCAATCCACAGGACTGAAGGCAGCACAATCAGCTCACATGCTTGTTTCTCCCAGGTAGACAAACTGCACATTGTATTGGACTGAGACTTTCTGGAAAGAGACCCTCATTGTGCTGAATCTCCACTACTCAGAATTCTCTCAAGTCACTTCTGCCACATTTCCCCCTTTCTCCACTGGTTGTCAGCACCGTGCTGTGCTGCAGTGGTGTCCAGCTGCATCCTCTGCCCTGGGAGCTGCCTCTGGTGCCTCTGGAAGTGCTGCTGGCTGAGGCTGCTCTGCAGCTCAGGGAGGCTGGTGGAGCTGTGCTCCTTCAGGCCTCACGGCTCTGCAGTTTGAGCTCAGCTGGACATGGCTGGTGCCTATCACACCAAGGAAAGAGGCTGGGGAACAGTGGGCCCTCAGCCTCAGGAAGGTACATGGACACAGTCCCACTCCTCTCACCCAGCAAAATGTCAAAATAAATGGGGCCTGTAAAAGACTTAAGACAAGTTTGAACAAGGATTGAAATTTAAGAGGCATTTCATCAGAAAGCACCATCAGTGAGCTGCTCTGCTCTTTCTCCACTTGACAACAGAAGGGAGCTCTCCCTCTATTTCCCTCTCCTGAGCTGTCCAAACTCAGCCATCCTCTCAGGTTGCTGTCACTGCAGGGAATACATCCCTTGGGACAGAGATCAGTTTTGCTGGAGTCCCCTGTACCAGACACCAGTTCTTCACCTTTGTTTTTAACACAGCACTTGCCACTGACTCCTGATTTGGAGGGGAGAGAGGTACAGGACTGCCCATGGGAGATCTCAGAATGAAAACAGGCACCAAACTATCCAGGCTGTCCAGCCAGCAGTGCCCATCTCCAGCAGC
>VZTT01063145.1:13632-25026 GCA_013400855.1 Buphagus erythrorhynchus | reverse complement strand
TGAAATTGATAACTTGGATAACACATCTTGGGAAAGCAATTGCAAGTTATTTAAGATCCCTGAAGTAAGATGGGGATTGTGGAGAATGAAGGTGTAATCTCCACTGTATGACTTCTGTGTCCTTCATATTTTGATGGGACCTCGTGTACTTCTGTGTGTACCACAGCAGCCCCTGAAAGTGAATTACTGATGTGATAGCCAGCATTAATAGTAAGAAAGAAATGTATTGATGTGTACTCACTGGAAAGTGACTAATAGCAGGACTACTCATAATTAAGGAAAAAGAAACAACAAAAAAAAACAGATCCTGGCCAACATAAAAGTGATGCAGAACCACAAAAATTTTGATATGTTTTAATGTTTATTTACCTTTTTATTATACTAAACAGTGCTAATAGACCAACAGACTTTAAAGATTAATCTGCAATTGTAAGTCTTAGTTAAAACTGATTACACCATATCCAAATATTTATGGGCCATATTCTCACTTGCAAGGTGCCTTGTTTCATTAGGTACATCCCTGAAAATTAATGTGCAACATGATTGATTTTATTTGATAGGATTTGCTCTTTGTTTATAAACACTCTATGTGTTATGTAGATAACAATGTCTAGGGGATTTAAATGAATGTGCCTGGAAGACAGTTTTAACCATCCTCTTTCAGATGAACCAGAGGGGACAGGCTGACTGTCTTGAGGAACAGAAAATGTTTCTATGTCTAGTCAAGACATAGAAATTTAGAGGGATCAGTGACCTAATTAAAGAACATGAATTCTTCTAGTGTTGACGCCTAAAGTTCAAATGTTCTTTTTATACAGGAAACTCGCCTGCCTGGCTGCTACACAAATATTAAAACAACTCTGTGTGAGACCAGGTTTTTTGAGCATCTGGTCTGCAGCACCATGAGACAGTAGCTAAATCTTTGCTATGCAAGACCTCCTTGTCAATCTTGAGCCTAAACATAGTAACCAGTGTAATAGGATGTGTATTAGGGGAAACAAATAATTAATGCCTTAAGATAAGCTCCTAAGAGAGACTACATACCTCCTGCAAGTTGCTCTAAAATGACTACTGTATTTTCTTCCAGACTATACTCCTTTCAGGAAGAGACTCGGCATGCCTGCTAAAGTCATTTGTAGCCTTGTCTTCCATATAAATGAATGTCAAGGTTGAATAAGATAACTAATGAGTTGGACGACTTCATACTTGAACACCAGAAGAGATGTAGCTCCAAGTTTCCTTCCTCTAATCCTTGGTGGCTTGCTCATATTCTCATAACTTTTTCTCCCAACAAACTTCTCACTGTGTGTTTCTGGAAAAAAATACCTTATCTAGGGCTTATCCAAATCAAATCTACATCATTACCACAATCACCTTGGGACAAAAGCCCTTGCAAGACAGGAGTAAAATATGGAAACAGTGGTTTCCAACTGTTCTAAATCTTTACATTTTTATAACTAAATATTTAAGTGTCTGAAATCTAACTAATAAATTGAAAGCTTTCAAAATCACAACCAGGAGGTATGCTGTACCTTATAGCACATGTTTTAAAAAGGAAATGACTGAATAAATTAAAACATAGGAAGACAATCTGAGTTACATAATAGCTATATGTATTAAATCATTCAGGAGAAGTTGCAGCTGAACTAACACTCTGTAAAAATGAACTCTCTGTGGTAGACTCTTCACTCACTGAACTTATTTAAAATGTAACAGAGATGAGAGAATGGTTGTACAAAATGGAAAATTGCTGCTATGGAAGAGATATGTTCAGATTTATCCCTTCCAGAGAAGAAGATGATGATTCAGTTACATACAAGGGAGAAGCAATTAACTGTATCTTTCAGTCTGAATCTGATTCTTATTTGAAATTACATTTAACCCCTAACCAATTCTTTCCCTCTTATCTAAATGCTGATCTATAAAAGGAAGAAAGCATGATCTATTCATAGAGAAGACATTGTGGATGTAATTAGAAATTGTTTACGGTCTGCATAAATGCCAGGTCTAAATGCTTTCCCCATAAATGCTCATTTAAGCATCCCATTGATCATTTTTTTTTCTCAAAATGTTTAATCATGTTTTCACTTCAAGTACATGACATAACTACAGCCCAGCTAAAATTAAAGTCTTAATAAGCTAATATGCAGTCCCTTACTGGGGCCCCCTTACAGACCAACCAGCCTTATGAGTTCAGATCTTACTGTTTTATCTAAATTAGAAGCCAATGAGCTGGAACACATAATTTAATTTTATGATGCACTGAAAGTATTTCAGTAAGTAGTCATACCAGACTGCTACAACACTCAATCTCGGAAGGGCATTTTACAGGTTGCCTGTATAATAGATTTTAAAGGACAAAAGTTATCTCTTATCAGAAAATGTAGAAACATTTTTCATCTGGCAGAAAAGTACCTTTATTGTTTTTTAAATAACTTAGTTTGAAAAATACTTTGCCATACATCAGAGCAAAACACTCCAGTTAGTGCATGGAGAATGAGCTGTCTTCTTTTCTTCTCTTCCTTTTTTCAGAAAGGGTACTTGTCAGAGCTGCTTTCTAGCCTTTTGTAGCTGCTATAAAAGTATTAGCTTTTGTTTTGTCAGAGAAATAAACATAAACATATATCAAATTCCCTGTATTCATATGCTAAAAGCATTAGTATTACATTTTTACACTAGAACTTACAAGTTCAAGGGATTGTCCACCCATACATCCTGGAAAAATTAATTCCCTTACCAAGATGGATGTAACTGGTAATTCTATAATGTGTAAAATTTTTGCTACAAAAATTACTTTAACTAAATTTACTTATGTAGAAGAAATGCACAGAAAAAAGTAATATTAATTGGAAAGAACCCATTGTATTTCCCATCTTGCTTTCTAATCAGTAATTTAAATTAAATCAGAGATATTTTGTTGAGATTTCAGGGAAGACCTTTAATGTGTGACATGGCTTGAGTGGCTGCTCCATCTCTTCCTGGCTGTATGCTGCAGCTGGGGCAATGTCAGTGAAGGAGGAGAGCACAAATTCAGTGTGTCCTGTATGTCCCAATATTTTGAGGAAGCAACCAAATTGAATCCATTGCAGTTAGGCTTGTGAGAATGTAGAATTGGCTGAACTGTGAATACTGAAGAAAGTTCATTTCACTCAACAGGGCTCCAAATTTTAAACCAGAGGTGGACAGACTTCTTCACTGTCAGAGCCCCATCCTAAGATCCCTGGGGATAAAAAGCTGCCTGGGGTCCATTGCAACTCAGGAGAATCAAAGAGGAGTGTGATTTCCCAGTAAGAAGTGAAAGGAGTCCCTGTGCTCCATAGGGTTGACCTGCCTTTCGTCTGAGTCCCAAAGCTGCTGAAGGATGTCACCTTTAGCAAACGGGACTCTCCTGGCAATATGGATTACTTGGCAGCCCAACTAAAACCTTTCTGCTTGCATTTCTATTTAGCTTCACTGCAGGGAAATCCTTTGAACATCCACTCTGTCTAGCACCACATCTTGGCCAGCCTTATCTGATTGCTTTAAGAATCTGAGTCAGCTTAAGCATTAACCTCAGGAGTAAATGGTCTCATTATAATCAGTGCAGCTACCAACAGGCTAAACTTATGGTTTGTGATTTAGGACCCTCCATTAAGGGATGAATAGAGTGGATTCTAGTGGTTCCATATGTCCATTCATTTTTTATTTATTGAAGGGTACTGCACCAGCCACAGTTCAAACCAAGTGGCTTTACAACACATTATTATAATCTATTTGAGTGAGGAACACACAGTATGTTGTGAGGTTAGACACAAGCCTTGTTCATTTGAAAAAATACAGTTCATGTGGAAGTGAAGTGAAAACATGTTTATTGAATTTAGAACTCCTTTGTGTTCCATTCAAGGATTGAAGATTATTTATTTCGGTAAATTTCCATGGGTTTGTTCTACTAAAATCAGTGCTTGAAACTGGGACTTACTATTTTTAGAGTTATAAAGAGTTTCTTTAGAGACACTTATCAGGAATGGGACTACTGTGTTTATAGAAATCCAAGGAGGATAAGGTCAATTCTTGGCTGATACAGTAGTTTGTGGTAATGCTAAAAATTATACAAGATAATTCCTAATCTTGTTATCAATACTTGCTTTACCATTTATCTACAAAGAACATTTAATGTATGTATATGTATATGTATATGTATATGTATATGTATATGTATATGTATATGTATATGTATATGTATGTATTTAAGGCCCGTGTGAGACTAATTATCATTGATCTATGAATACAAATAAAATAACCCTTTAAAAACCTTTAATGGACTTTTTCTTTATTACATTACAGACCACCATAGCATTTAAAATATGCTGACTGCAAAATGAACAATCTTGATAGAAGCATGGCTGAGAAATTCAACAGATTGTTTCATCTATCACTGTCTCTGAAGCAGAATCAAGCATCTTAATTACCATTGTATCACTGGGACACTTATCTAACATGATGGTGGAGTTTACTCCATTCCCATTTCACAGAGGGTAATTCACTGCCTTTGTGGGAGACTTTTAGGAATCAGTAATGATATAAATCATATTCTTCTTCTCAATTTCAATTTTCTTTCTAGATCCACCAAACTCCATTCTTTGAGGGACTCCTGATAGCTCATGTTTCCTCAACTTGATTGTCTGTGTTGCTCTTTGCAAGGTTCACTTGCTGGGGAGGATTACTTTGCATGTCACAGCAGGATAAACACTTTTTTAACACATATTGCTCAGATTTGATTTGTGATCTGCTCCAAAACCATTTCTCCATAGCTGCAACTTATCTAATAGTGGCTTTCTCATATCTGTACAGATTCTTCTTTAGATGCTGTAGTTGTTTTACATATTAAGTGTAATTTTAGTTGATAATTAGAAGAAATTTAAAATATCGGCTCAATTTTCTGACCTGACATTTAGGGAATTATAAAAGTTTTCAGTGACAATCTTGAATTTCAACTTTTGCTTTTATTTTTCTTGATTTTTATATTTTATCACTGTTGTTAAAATAAATGTTCAAAACAGTAGAGCTTTACCCCACTTAGAGTGAAACCACTCAGTCTGCATTCAAAATGGTTAAAACTTACGTATTTTTTTTTCAGGGTCCTGTAACTAGATTACCACTCCCTTTTTACTGAAATTTTTAGTGGAAGCATTGGAAGGACATTTATTTTTTCTGGTAATTTCTATACATCATTTATTTATTTGTTTATTTATTTTATTTTATCATCAGCTCAGGTATAAACTTTTGGTTTTATGTTCCACATCATGGCTTTCTTAGACCATGTTCTTGCAGATATGCATTTCCATGCAACTAATGTGGTTGAGGTGGCCCACAGTTAAACATGTGTTTGCATCTTTGGAGAACTGAGTCTTTACTTTGAGGTCTCCAGGGAAGCAAGCCAGTCTGCTTTCCTCCCTGGAGAGTGTCTCATGCATTATAACAACAACAAATAATATGAGCAATGTGTATATTTTCTTATTCCAGCATATTATTCAAGTGCCTGCAGATTTCTTTGCCAAATACTTTTGTTGTCTGATGGCCTTTCCATCATTAGTATGAATTTCCCTTCAAGGCAGGCATTTTTCAATCAACAGTAATTTGCATATAATTTATCAAGAGAAAAGAAAAGCAAAATAATTTTATTAAAAGATTTCCCTTTGTTTTAAGTGTCATTAGCAGTTCTGACTAATCAGATTTTTACAATCTCATCAGGCGCTTTTAGAAAATCTCTATGAACTCATCTAGAGGATGCATTTATTCCTAAGTGTCCTGTATTGCATTACAGCACAGTAACAAGTCACCGACTGCTACAGATGTTTATGTGAAATGCAATTAACACTCTGCCAATTTAGTTTTTATAGGGACACAATCAATTTTTATTCATTTTAAAGCTGGAATGCTTTCTTTTATTGTGTGCTGCCTCTCTGCTGATTATATAGCTAAACAAATTATTCTGTTTATAGTAAATGGGAGTGTATAGGCAGACAGTACTGTGCCATGGGTCACATATAAGATAGGAAAGAAATATTTGGATTATGTAGAATTTGTAGGAACTAAGAGCTAATTTAAATACATTTAAGTTATCTTTATTTTTTTAAAAGATCACATAGAAATGTGATTGCTGGTATTTAGAGACAGCTTTTTAATCCCAATCTTGGTTCTCTGATGTGCTTAGTTTCCACACCGTGGCTTTCATTATTAGGGAAATAGGAAACTCAGTTTGTTCAGGGGCTGCTTTAACAATGACATTTTCTCAGGTACTTGACATAGTTAAAGTATTTGCAGTGATCAATGCTAAATTATTATACAATAATCTTTGCTGCATAAAGAGACCCAAAGTGGTATGCTCAGGAAACATGGGAATATTGTTGTAGGTAAGGGATTTCAAAGAGCTGTGAAGAATGGAGTTTTCTGGATGGTCCCTCTTAGGTAATATTTTTTGGGTGTTAAGGGTGGTGTCAAGTCAAGTAAACAGAAGTCAAAAAAGAAGACTGGAGGTGGCATGAATGTAAGGAAAAATTTTTCTTAGAATAAGTTATCTTCTGCACTTAGCAAAGTTATGGATAAAATTAGCTTATTCTCTTGCAGAAGACATTTTTCCTAGGTGGTGGTTCCACTCCAAATAAACACCTCTTATCCTGGCTTTAGTGATCACATGCAGAATCTGTAAAAGTAGCTGCATGCCCATTTTACTTCCTATTCCTCCCTTATGCATTCATTTGCTTTTCTTCCTTGACTGTTGGGATATGTTGATCTGCTTTTAAGAAAGCTTTTCAAAGAGTTGCCCCCTGCCTGCCTCAGTGTGTGGAGCTGTATCTCCAGGCTGGCCAGGGAGATGCTTGATCCAGGTTGCCCACAGGCCACCTGCAGGTGGTTTGTGCTTGGGAGGGCACCGGTTGATCCTCTGGGCATCCCCACTGTCTTACTCCAGCAAGCAGTCTCAGCACTGTCTGAGCACTTACTGATGTCTTTTCCTGAGTGGATCCTCCTGATCACTCTTCTTCCTCATGGTCAGTTCTAGTGTTCATTCCCAGGGTGTTCCCACCTGTTGTTCTTTCATTCTCCAACCCCTGGTCCTGCATTGCCCCTTACAGCCCTGCATCCCCATTTCCTGTCCTCACTAATCCTTCGCTTTCTTCCTTCCTCTGCTCACTGCTCTGCCTGTTCTCTGTGCTTTTCTCAACCACAGAGCTCATTTTCTCTCTCAGCTACTCTTCTTTCCCTGTATTTGAATCAACTTCTTTCTCTGTCCTTTGTAAACACAAGACAGAAAATGAGGGGAAGGAAAAGATCATTAGAAAGAAGATAAATCCCATTCCTGACCTAATTTTATGAGACAGCCCTCAGAATTCCTCAAAGCATGCCAAGTGTGAACAGATTGGTCCATAGGACTGATCTGCTAAAATATTTTGTCAAGTCTCTCCCACAAGCTGCAGTTTTCCAGGATTGACTATTTTTATGAGATTCATAGTAAAGTTAATATTTTTTTTAAGTTAATAATAATTTTGCCCTGAAATGAATTTCACATTCCTAATGTATTGCTCAACTTAAAAAAATTATAATTATTTTGGATATGGGTAGAATTGCTTTCTTTCTTATGATTCTAGAAACGACTGAACACTTTTGCCTCACATTTTATATCAATCAGCTTGATATTGGGAAGCTGTAAATTTGTTGTGGAACTTGTTCACCTAGTAGTTAAAATGTGTGTACACTTAAGCTTTCTAGGCTTCTGCCAGCCAGGCTGGGAAGTTGAAAAGCCATTTCTTCTGCAACTGCCTTGCCACCCTTTCCCTATCAGGCTGCAAGGCTTGTAAGTGTTTTTATAGTCCCCATCACTCAGAGAATGTTTTCATTGTGCCTACTGGCAGAACCACCTCTGTGTAACCTGTGTAACTATTAAAACACTTTTAGTTTCAGAGAACACAGTAAACATGTGCATCCTATGTGTGTTTAAAGCCCACATTCACATCCTGTGAATTTTTGCTGCATGTTTCAGAGAGGTTTCAGTCTAACTCCAGACGTATGGGTGCTTGGAGGCAGTCTTGTCTTTTTATTTGCCTGTCAAGTCTTATGAATCCTTGTACTTCTGCTAACCATACCAATGTTAATTTACTTAGGCTGCAGTACCACTATGTTGCTGAATTTTCTTGACCTCAAGCACTGAGACAGAAATTTAGCTTAAAGCACAGAAGTAGTTTTCTTAAATTTAAACCGTGACTATAAGTAATGCACATGCTTTTGTGTAATTAAATAATTCATATTTCCCCACAAATTTAGTTATTAACTACTACAGTTAAATTTTTAAAGCTAAGATCTCTATAAAATGCATCTAAGAACTTTATATAGAGGACCACAACACAAATCTAAAGTATTTACAGTTTATATTAAACCCCTTTACTTCAGATGAACATGTCAGGATGTTCATGTGTTCAGAGAAAATGTACAAAGGTTTTGTTTTCTTTTTCCTATGTTTTTCACCTAATCTGGCTTTCTGTGACAAGTAAAAAAGAATTAGCACCTTTGGTGCTGATACTAATAACTCTCAATGCAGAGTTTTCTGAGGCCTCCCTGCAGACAGCATGAAGGCTTCTTGTTTCACTTCTTAAAATTTATTAGTATTCAAGTTCAGTGAAGCCTAGATGAATAATTGCAGAAAATAAACACCCCTAGGAAGTATGAACAAGGTGAGCTGTGGAAGAGGTTCTTACACTGAAGTCAGATGAGATCTGCATTTGGTTTTTTCATGTTTCTCCTGCGATTTTTTGAAGGGAAATGGTACAATGACAATGACCATTTTTAGTAGCACGCTGTAATTACCACAGAATTAGGACACAAACTATCATGAAGCAAGCAAAACAAAAAAAAAAAAAAAAAAAAAGGCTGAAAATTACCAACAAGGACACTTTAATGAACACTTCAATGCACCTCAAATGAAAACCAGATGTTCTTTGTTAACTTCAGCAGTAAGCCTTCTGTTCCGATTGAGGAAATTGTACCTTCATATTTTTTTGTATGTTTAATAGATAATATGGCAGAGGTATGTTTCTGTACCTTTCTGAACCTTTATGGCATATTTAACATTGCTGATATAAATAATAACCCACGGTGCTGGAATTTTATCATTTGAACAGTGCAGTGCTTTATTTAAGAAAGCCCTGTAACACAATTTGCTTAGCAAATGGAAAATATTTTTGCCAAATCACTATTGAAAAACTACAAAAAGGACTATTTCCTTACCATTTCACTGCACCAGTAGGAATACTGTGAATAAAATGATGCTGTAAATAGATTTTCAGCATAATTTTGATTTAATAGATCATAAATGCCTTTTTTTAGCTATCCATTCTCCAAGTTCTAGTGGGACTGCCTAGGTCTGGCAAATCAACCGCTGACAGGAAACGAAAAATTCTTGGGAGAATGAATCACAAATATTTATGTGCATGTGTGTGTCTATATCAGTATATACCTAGACATTCAGAAATATATAGCATTGCATATAATCCCTGGATTTTAGAAGCATATTGGCTTGTAGAGCACCTACAGCTGCTAAGTTTGGTATTAGTGTTTCTGTTACCCGTGTAAGCCTGCAGTTCTACTGCAAACACAAATTCAAAGACACTGCTGGAGCCTGGCAATGTTAAATCTTCAGCCTTTAAGGAAAGGATTTAATCAGAGGTGTCCAGAACTGATTCTGGAAACCCATAGTATTTTATAAGTTCACTTCTTATTTCTCCAGATCATCAGGTTGTTCTGCAGCCCATGGTGTGTGGCGACCTAAAATCATTAGTGAGGATCCTGTCCCTGCCCAGAAAAGATACAGATAATTTTCCTGTACCATCTGCTTCCCTTCCCATCAGGAAAAGTGAAACTAGAAGCACAGAGAAGTCATGGTGAAACTTTCTGCTCTGTGTTTCATTACTTGTTGGACTGTGTTAGTAAAGTACAGGGTGGGCTGCTATTTGTTTTAGCTGGAGGTGAGGAATGGAGAATAGTCAGCTTCTTGGAGCTGCCTCTCTCCACCATGTCTGAACATAGTTTTAGGATTATGTATATTGTACTATTTCATAAATTAATAATGTAATATGAATCATTACAATCTGCCAATCAAGGCCTAGTGAATGGAAATACAGTGTAACATGCCAAGATCTACTGGGAGACAATTTAATTTATGGCTTATTGACTGAGATTTGTTACCATTTTCTTTTGAGCTTTTAATATATGCTAAGTAAGGCTTTATCAAGACTTGCTCTATAATAAGTGGTGTAGGAAATCAGGAAGACTAGCATGCAGTGGCTAATGCTGAGCAATATACTAAAGTTACATGTTCTTGCTTTGTGCATTATTTCTTCTGGAACTAATATTTAATTATTTAGCCATTTTTGTGTTTTAACAGTTAATAACTTAGAATGTTAGGATTATAGAAAAATTCAGTTTGAAAGGCAATCCAGGAGGTCCCTCATTCATCCTCCTGCTCAAAGCAAGATCATCCATAAAGCCAGACCAAGTGACTCAGGGCTTTATCTAGTCCAATCTTGAAAAACCTCCAAGTATTTAACCTCAGGGTGAAAAAGATTTTCCTATTATACACTCCAAAACTCTTGAATTTCAGCTTGTTCCTGCTGTCTTGAATCCCCCCACCAGGCATCAATCAATGTTAAGAGCCTGGCTCTTGTCTTCTTGATGACCTTCTTGCAGGTACTGGAAGGCTGCAATTAGGTTCCCCTTTACCTGCTAAAAGCAGTAGATTTTGTGTGATTTATTCCACTGGCTAAGCCACATATTATTTTGAGAAATAAAGACCACATTTTAGCTTTTAAACAACTCTCAACAGCTCTCTGTTGGCATGTTTAAATCCTCCAGATTTTTTGCCTTCTTCTTTATTTGTTAGGACCATGCCCTTCCATGCCGTACCAGTGTTGGTCTGACATCAGTGAGTGGTTGTGAGGGTTGTGCTTAGAGGTTCAATTTGGGGAGAGCTAAAATGTAGGGAGGGATATTTAGGTTGTGGATACTCAGAGCTCTGTGTTGCATGCATAGGTTTTGAGTGCATCTTCACATGATAGGAGTAATCTGGTGTTTGTATTACACAAGGTTCCTCCAAAGGTCAGTGGATCTCTCCTCTCTTCTACTGTTCCCACTTAATCTATTCAGGAGGACATACTGTCTTGGCATCCTTTTTGCTTTCTGCCCTTTTGATGGGATTTTAAGCTTTAAAATGAAAGTCATATGTGCAAAGCTACTGGGAACATGAGTATATCTTCAGAGAGCTTCTGTTTTGCTGATCTTCACCAGATTATGCCATTTAACTACTACTTAGTATTTCATAAAACTCATAGGAATCTGCTCCTTGATTGCTGTCTGGTTTGCTGTACA
>VZTT01063141.1:0-30166 GCA_013400855.1 Buphagus erythrorhynchus | reverse complement strand
GCTTTCCTGGACTCCCACAGTTTACTTTTCATTTCTAACTGAGTTATTTTCTGTGCTTTGCATTTATGGTATAAAATGTATTATTTTCATAGTTTTAGATAAGATTTTAATTGAAATGTAACTTTAATAGTGGTACTGTACTAAATAACCTAAATGTTCACAAAGTATTTTTCTTGAACACTGCCTCAAGGGCAAGTTGAAAAATTAGTAAAGAATGAGTTTGTTGCTGAGTTCCTAGATGCATGCTCAGCTCTATCATATAACAAATCCTGCTTCTCAGGTAGGAATTTTACTACTGCTCCCATAAATTTCCTTCTCCCAGGATTTCATCCCTTTTTCTTAGTATGGTTGGGGTTTGCAGTGGCAGATGGTTCTCAGCCACATCAAAAGCACACCCCCCTTCAGAGCTTGGTCCTTTACCAGGCTATTTCCTTTGTCTGAGGTGCTCTGAGTAGCTTAGGTGGCCATTGTTATCTACCACATTCATAAGACCCCTCCTCTGACATCAGTGCAAGGTCAATACATGATTTTGTGTCTCAAATATTATACTGTAGGAACAGAAAAAGTAATTTTAATTTTATCTCATTAAAAAATAAAGAAGAAAGAAAAAAAATACTGTACATCTTGTAGTGCCGTGCTTCATGTTTAAGTCAATTAAATCCTACATTTTAAATGGGAATTAAATGGCCAAACAATTTCTGGTCTGCTGAACAAATATCCCATGGAGTATAGGGCCAGCATGTACACAGGACTTTGGTAATAACCAGAAAGTACATTTGGAAGTAATGCCCTGGAATTGGAAATTAAATAAAGGGGTGAATTAAAACTAACATCAGTAAGCAAAGACAAGCAAGTGACAGCAGGCAAAATACATCAAGGCAAAATGGAAACTGATGGGTGCTACACAAGAGGCATGGAATGGACAACCCGGGATACAGATGCTTACACAAAAGCCTAGTATCTGGACATACTCAGGGCCAGGGAAACAGGAGATTGGCACCAAGCTGATGCCACTGCCCCGTGGCACTGTTACCCCTGGAGCAGCCCACCTGCTCAGGGCACAGACGGCGGGTCCCTGCAGTGCCTCCCTGCAGGCTGCTCACCCCTCTAGCAGAGCTAGTGTAGGGTCTGAGGCAGGTCTGCACTGCAGAGGAGGGAGTTGTTTGATAAGGCCTACAGCAAACCTAGCTAGCTTTAATGTCTTCAATCAGTGTGCAAGGGAGGAGTCAGCACCACGGGCTGGCCCGGGGAATTCAGAGAGATGTCCTGGGCTACATTGAAGCCTGAGCCAATTCACCTCCGCTGTCACTGCTGCTCCAACCAGCTCAGCTCTGCTCTGCCTGCACAGATAGCAGTCCTGCCTCCAGCTGCAGCCTGGGCACACACACATCCACAGGTGTATCAGTGTGTTAGCTACAAAAAAAAAGATAAACTGTATAGATCCAAAAAATCACTGTACCCTTTGTGCTCTGGACCCATGCATATTTAGTGCCCTGTAACAGTTTCAGGGTGAATAAAGCTTATGATGTGTTTTCCTGCTCTGGTTTTTAACATTTAGTAATACATAGTGCATGTCCGAAATAGAAAATATTGAATTATTAGGTATGGCATTTCAAGTTCCCGTAGGTTATGTAAAAATTAAATCACAGTATGCTGTGCTTTTCCCACAGAAAGTCCAGAAGAAAGAAAGAAAGAAAAGCCAGAAGAAAGTCCCAAGGCAAAATCACCCCCTCTAATCTACTTTTCTATTTCTATTATGTATTTTATTTAAATAACTTTTGCCTTATCAATTATTTTACAGATACTAAGGGCAGCCTGTGATACATTATTGAAAAGAAAGAAGACTGCTCGTTTGTAGACTTCTGTGTAGAAAGTGAAGTGCTTAATTGGATGTTTCTCACAGCCTGCCACAACTCAATTTAATGAATATTTAATGGCAGTATAATGTAGCTATTTTTAACAAGTAGCTGACAACAGCAAGAAAAAGCTTCATAAATGGCAACATTGGATTCAATGCAGTGAACTGAAAAAAAAGTCACAAAGACAGAAACATGAGCAAGCATGTACAGTAAAAGAAATTTCACCAAAATTATTATTAAAAAAATAATAATTAAAAATTAGGACAAGAAGAAGAAAATTAAAAGCACAGAAATATTCTACAATAGTGCATCACACCTCCAGAATTTCTGCTCTAGGCACCTCCAGATTTGCCTCCAAGCAGAGAGAGCAAGAGCTCCACGGAGGCCCTGGCTGAGGTCAAAGCCCCGATGAGCCTTCCCGACTCAAGCAGGTAAAAGTTGCTCGCATTGGCTCCAAAAAGAAAGGACTTAGCTCGTGCCTCCTGGCTTTGCCCATCTAATTCAAACGTGTGCATCAAGGCTTGCAAGCTATCCCCAGGCAGAGGAACCCAGTAGGAAATGACCGAGAAGAGGCCTAGGCTGGAGACAAGAATACCAGCCTGAGAGGAGGAGGAGAAAGAAGGATGGCAGGAGACACCAACAATGCAGGAGGCTGTGGCAGGCCAGGAAGCCCAGGTACGGAGGTGCCGGGTGTCTGGTTTGGGGATGTGCTTTTTTCTTTTCAGAACAATATTCTCTTATGAAATATTCTTAAAGTACTTGGATGATACTGCACTACAACTTCAGAAACCAAAATACTCTGTCAGTTCACATCTAATAAGGAAACTTATTGTGGATAATTATAATGGTAAATAATGTCAAAACAACTCTATTAGAGTGTCGAGACACTGTCAATGTATGAATGCCACCCTTTTAAAATTAGAAATAAACAAAAATAGGTAGTAACAAGAATAATTACTATACAAGCTTTTGATTTAAAGATTTTAAGCTACTTAGGATTATGGATGCTTGATCTATCACGCACAAATAAATACTATGGTAACTTTACCACAGACTCCCAGAGCTGTCCTCTTTCAGCCAGAGACTGTGCCCTATTTGGCCACAAGTGTTTTTAATAACACAGGCAGTTTTTTTGCAGGCAGTCAGTGGACATACTACTAAATGCTGTTTGGGTTTGCTTTCAGGATTCTGCCTGGTATGACAGGATTCCTTAGTGAGTACAAGAATCCTGTTTTGCTTGAACTCAGTTTGTCTGTTGGATGATTAAAATAGAATTTATAGAGACAGCCTAACCCAGTGCCTGCTGCAGTTGGTAAAAGCACTAAAAATCTAAACATTTAAATATCATTAAGTTGTGGGGGTGAGATTGGGAAGGGAAGAAGAAAAAAAGGAGGAAGGGAAGAAGGAAGGAACTGCAGGATGGTATTTCCAAACATTCTGGATTTCACCATGAGGGCTAGAACTATAAGAATGAAGTCTCATGAGGAGGAGCAGCTATGAATTCATTCCATTCAGTGGGAGTGTAATAAGGAGACACTTCGCTGGTAATGACTATGCTTATTCTTTAGAAAAAATGTCTTGATCACTGAAGGAAATAATGAATAGAATTGACTAGAAGAAAAAAATTAGGCGGAAAAACATGAGAGAACCTGAGACAATCAAAGTAAAGAAAAGTAATTGACTGCCTCTATTCCTCCAGAAACATAAAAGAGCAAAATAGCAAAAGAACATTACAAGGAAGCATAAAAGCAAAAATGTTAATTTTTTTGAGTATGCAACTTAAGAAACAGGAAAACAGATGGATATCCATTAGAATGTGACTAGAAACAGACAAAGGAATAAGGAAGGAGGCAAACATCACAGGAAAATTTTAAGTTGCAGAGGAGATGAAAACTACTGCATCATATACTGCAATGTAAGGTTCTTCAGTCAAATAATCACCATCTGAACCTTTTGCAGGTCAGATTTTAATTCCCCCAGTCTGCAAAGAGTGACAACCTTGCATAGCTTTATATTCATGTATAGGGAAACCCTCTGGCCTCAGAAAGACTACAGCCCCACGTGAACATATGTACAAGTACATATGAACCAAAAGGTTATAGAGAAAGCAGGGAACAAGTTTGTTCTATACTGTCTTTGGAGGAAGAACTTTTGCAAGAGTTCAGGTGGCTAAGTAGATGCAGGGTGTGGTGGCAAGGTGCATTTAGAGCATTGCAAATGCTCTAGAAGTGTGAAAAGACTGAGGAGTTGTCAGATAGAATGTTAGTGAAGAAAAGAATTTCTTTCTGAAGAAAATCCACATTAACTAGCAAATACTTTCCCATGATAACGGTGTAATCATTTGACTTGGTGAGATTAAAACCAGCTACTGAAGGAATTTATTTGCCTTAATCACTAGATTTAAGTTTCTTATGATGATAATAGAATTTTAAGCCTACTTAATACATAAAGCAAATAATGCTTCATCCTAAATTGGTTAGAAAAAACAGATTATTAATGGGAGGAAAAGCAGAAGTAATGGTGCTTAAATGCTTTCCAAGGATCAGAGGCATAACATGAAGCTAAGGTTTCAGGTGGGCTTAACATGATGCCAGAGGTGGAAGCAGGCATATGAATGAGCTGCTGCTGCTGACTTGCAGCCACCAAATGGTTGGTGACCAGGAATGCTGCCAGACTGGAGGCGAGGTGGACGGGGCATGGAGGGTGGGAAAGTGGTCAGAAATTAAGCACAGTGAGAGAGCAAGTTGGTGTGGGGAGCATTTAAGCACTGGAGAAGGGTCTGGAAAGGCTTAGACAGCAAAGAGATTTGCAGGGCATCCACTTTGCCCATGACTACTCTGCTTTCTATGGGTATTGCTATTGCAAAGCACCAGGTGTGACCTCTTCCATGGCATGCCTGTAGGAGCAGGAACTGCTTCAGGGACCCACAGAATGATACAAAGGTTGAAGAGAAGGATGGGCAGTAGTTTGGAAAGAGTTCTGCTGAATTCCTCCACTCATCTGCATGGGAAGCCATTCTTAGAGAGGAATGATATAGGCTCATCACTCCATAGAGACCTGCTTTCAACTCTCATTATTCAGGACTGGTTTGCTGTGGATTATGGAAATGTGTAAGGGGCTTAGGGTAAAAATGGATCTAAAATCAAAGATTCATACATCATCTCCTTCATGTTATGACAAGAGGCAATGACAAAGGCACATTAAGCATCTAGTTTCACTTTGCCTTCTGTGTCCCCATTGGGTCCACAAAAAGCAAGTACATATCTGCCATTCTGGCAAGGTAACCACTACGGCAAAGGACTGATGTTTAGAAATTTCCAGTGGTCCCCCTATCATTCTCTCTGAGACTGCTGTCTGCTCATTTTTTTCCATTTCAGTGTGTTGGTTTTTTGGTTTTTGTTTGGTTTTGCCTTCCTAGCTGCAAGTTTGGCTGTGACTAATTCAGTAAGAAATAAAGCCAGCAAAAATGAATCATTTGCTCTCTTCTATTGATTTGGACAAACAATACCAGTCTGCAAATGCTTCCATCATCACATTCAGAATTGTAATTTCTCTTTTTCATTTTCAGTGACATTTTGTGTCAAACCTTTCACAAATTCCCCATGGTGTTTTGAAGACAAAACTGCAGTAATGACTTTGGAAGAGCATGGCATCCATATAATATTGCTAACTATCTATGACGTTACCAGCTGCATTTGCCCATTGTTGCTGATACTTAACCTTTACTCTCCTTCTAAAACTTGAAAGTGCTTTTCAAATATATGTTACAGCATGATCAAACAAATTTAGGTAAAGCTGACACTGACAGTTTCTTTGTTTGGCATTGATTTTTCCCAAACAGAAATGCTATTAAAGTTAAGAAAAAGGCGTTTTTCTCAAGTACAGTTTTAGCACTCCTGTTGGTTGAATTGAAATGTCTATACTAATCAGTACAGACCTTGTTGTAAATAAACCTGAAATATTGTTCAGCTTTAGAAATTTTCTTGCCAGGTGGAGAAAATAGCACTGTGCATATCTCTGCCATGCAAGTTATCCAGATTTCTCCTCTTTTTGCTGTGAACATGTAGAAACCAGCCTTGGTATAAATTAACCAGGTTGTGCCCTTGTTGCCCGACACCCCAAATCAGAACACAAGCTAACAGAGTTAGTTTATGCGGTGCTTTATTCAGGGCCCGGGGACCTGCGGACTAGCGTCCAGAATCAGGATCCCACCAGTTCCCCTTTTCACGGAGTATTTATACCTTTTACAGAGTGGTCTACGTGCAAAAATACATGTTCTTCTAAACAATATAGATACATTCATCTTGAAGATAACATTTCTATGGGTCATAAATTCTACATAGTTGTCTACCCTAAAACAATAAGCTTCATTCCCTCCTAATCCCCCATGCCTAGACTCCCACCACCAGAAGTTATATTTCAACCTTATCTTGAAACAGTTTGCTCTGTTCAACATGCTTCAGTAAATCCTTTGAACATTGTCCCATCCTCTTCAGCACATTCCTGTGCCAGGTTCCCAAGGCCTGCTTGAGAACCCACTCTTCAAAAGCCTTAGCATAACTACTACCAAGTAATACAAATCCATATAAACTATAACTTAAAATTTACATCCTAATAGCAACACCCTCAGTGTTTGTTTCCATCCATTTTGAGAACATGCTGTGGTGGGAGTCATAAAATACCTCAAGTTGGAAGAGACCCATAAGGATCACTGAGTCCAGCTCCCACCTAAAATTAACCATATGACTAAGAGCATCATCCAGACACTGCCTGAACTCTGTCACATTAATGCCATGACCACTTCTCTGGGGAGCCTGTTCCAGTGCCTGATATGATCCAATTACTGAGAGATGCCTCTGCCTGAATTAAGGTGCAAATGCAACCGTATGCCAAAGTCAATAGTATGGATTTAATTGAACAATAAAATGTGAGGTGGAGAGAGAGAAAGAAATGGAAAAGGGAGAAGGGAGACAGACAGACAGATCAAGCAGAAGACAGTCACCACTGAAGGATCCAGTGGCATCTGTTGGTCCTTAATCACCCTGGACTTCTCAGTGGTAGGTGTCCTGAGGTTGTTCAAAACTTTTCACTACTTATACAAGTTAGCAAACAACGAAATTAATTAATTAATTAGTGCTTATTGTTGTTATGTCCCAGTCTGCTTGGCGGGTTTAGGGAAGCATTGTTTGGTTTACTCTGGGCAGTGCACAGGAGAAACAACAAAATTCTCTGGAGGCTCAATAACAAACTTTTACTTGCAAACTTTAGAATATCAAGGTAAAATAATTTTAAAATTTTAAATTTTAAAATGCAAATTTTCAAATGTAGCCGTTTTGGTTAGAAATGCTACAATACAGACAATAAAAATAATACTTAAGAAAATGTATAAGGTAAAGCAAATAAAGAGAAAGAAAGGATAAGTGTAGACAGGTACATGGATCACCATCTGTGGATTCTGTGGCAAGATTTGATTCTTGTAATTTTTATGTGCATTGGTCATTGTGTTCATCACAGTCTTGTCACAGTGATGGTCACAACCTTGATCCATTTGGGGTGGGAGAAGCCCCTGAAACGCGAAATCTGGTGGGTTAATATAGGTTCAGGCTCAGTGAGAATGCCCAAGTACCCCCTGGGGTGGCAAGTTTTACAATGGATGATGTAATGCTGTGGATCAAGGGATACTTTGGGAATCTTTGATGGTATATGACAATTTGAGACTTTACAGCTGCCTCTTACATCATGTAGTATCAGTTGTGTCAATTATGGCCCATCAACAGAGATCAACACCATCAGACCTACTGTGAACGTCCTGATGCTTCCCCAGAGGCAAGTCTTCACAGCTGAGACACTTGTGTTTGGACACTAGCATTATGAAGGGCACTATTCCACCTCACAGGATTTGCCTCTTAGCAGCCTCTTCCCTTATCTTGTTCAACACACAGTTGTTGCCTCGGGAGATGGGTGTGCACCTCCTCTGCACCTGGGCAGTCACTGCAAATGGCAGATTGTTTGAGTCATTAACCATTAACGTTCCAGTCTCTCACAACTAGTTACACAGTTCTCTTATTCTATTGGTTAATGATTCCCTTTCTTCTCATACTAATTAGTCCCATGCTCAGTCTTTCTCTTGAGCGTCTGGGTTCTGACTTGTAGTCACAATCTCCCACTGCCAGAATTACCTCTTTCCCATTCAGAGCTGATTTCAGCACAGTTGCTGAGTTGGCTTTCCTTGTGGCTGCATTATGCCCATTATTAGTGACGCATTCTTCTCTCCCAGGTTTGTTTACCTCTCCCAAGGCCTGAGATAACACTGAGACATCAGTAACACCTTTATCTTATGTCAACTTCCCTCCACAGTGGCCTTATTTACAGTTTTTTTACCTTATTTTCAGGTATCCATGTAGGCATATTTGGCCATGGGGTCTTCAGTGGTCACAGGTGCAATCTGCTCCGTAACTTGAGGGTGTTATAAATGAGAAACAAAAGTCTCGATATTCAGCAAAATTTAGATTGCTTTATTTGATATAGACAGAGCAACGCAGCGCTGGGGAGTCGTGAGGGGTCACCGCCCACTCCACGCTCCACCGAACTTGGTTTGCAGCTCCTTTTTATAGTATGGTTTTCCTTGTGGTAATCAATAATTGTTATTTTTTTGTTGTCATAATTCTGTCAGGTAAGCAGTGGAGGTCAAAGAAACATCCGTGGGACTATTCTCTGGGTTGTTTGTCAAGTAACCATCTGGTCTTGGTAGATAAAGAACAGCAGAAGTGGGAAGTCTGGTCTTAGCAGATAGGTTGCAATTGATTAGACAAAGGCAGGAAATCTGAGTTTGCAAAATCTTTCAGGTTGCAATTGATTACATAAAGGCAGGAAATCTGATTTTGCAAAATCTTTTAGGCCGTGGAAAACCTTGTTTTACAAACTGGTATAAAATACAATTTATTTAAAAAATACAATATTTATAATAGATGGATTTAAACAGAATGGTTTTAATCATATATTTCCCTTTATCTAGGTCCATGTTTTTATCTAAGTATTCTGGTTTATAGGAACTCCAAACTTCTATGATTAACACGAATCTTTTATCAATTATCACAAGGGGATCTTTGACCCTATGAGCAGTCGCTTCTTTTCACAGTTTGCCACAGTGGGAATTTGGGTCTGCATCCATTACCCAGGGTGCACTGGCCAGATCTCAATTACACCAGGCTTGGAGTTAGAGCCATCCTGTTGCTCCCATCTGTGCTTCTCTCACAGTAAAGTCCTTCTGTAGTAGCAGTGTTTGACAGAGGCGATTGTGCTCTTTAACTCCTTACCATGCCCCACCACACACAGTGAAGAACCTTTACCTAATGTCAATCTGAACCTCCCCAGCTGCTGGCCCCCATGAGAAAGTGTGCGATGTTACATAGTGATTTGTGTCATTATGAAAAATACACCATGGGATCAATATAAGCAAAAATACTGAACTTAAAGTAAAGCATGGACATGAGACAAAGGAATATAGAATGATTTCATTGTATTTGCTTAAATCACTTTGCTGTAAATTACTGGCTTTTGCTGTTATATATTTTTTCCCTTTTTTTGTCACTATAATTATGAATTGCATCCACTTTTTATGTATAAGGAAATGTGGGCTTGTGTGAACATGAAAAGGCTTGTTACTGCTGTTACCTGCTTGCTAGGAGTGTAACCTGACAACACGTTCAAGCCTTGTCCAGACCTGGTGGGCACCTGTAGCTACTGCTACCTGAATGGTAGCCAACGTGTTGGGGCTTGCCCGGGCTTGTACCCCAGCACAGTAAGCACGACACGGCCCCACCAGAAACTGCTGATAAAAGGGGCAGTGACCAGGGGTAGGATGGATGTGTTGGTGGAGCACAGACTCCACGCGTCCTCAGCACTGCGTGCCTGTTCCTTATCAACTAATTAATAAATTGCCTTATTGATTGACCTACCCGATTGTGGTGAGTAAATTTATAACAGGAAGCAATGGGGCCAACCCTTACATGCTCTTCTCCAGGCTGAACAAGCAAATTTACCTCAGCCCTTCCTTGTAAATCTGGCCCTCAAGATTTCCCAGCTTCATAGTGGCCCTCCTCTGGACAGACTCACACAGTTTGATGCCCTCCTTGTATGTATCCTACTTTCAGTGTTTCTCTAAATAGGGTAAGGCTGCCTGGATAAAGAGACCAGAGCAGAAGAGTTGCACAGGTGGAACAGGGCTGTTTTAGAAATTCCAAATGGAGAACTGAGAATTTAGTATGAAATGGCTGTGAGCCATCAGCAGCCCTTCTACATAAACCAAAGAATCCAATTCTGCTAGCACGGTATGACCCAGATTGCCTTAAATTGCTTGGGGCTTTTTTTAGCTCAGATGTTGGCTGTGCTGTGAGAAGGCACAATGGCAGGTAGGACCAGGGATTTCCCTGTCCATGGCAAGGGTAAGCAATAGCTACAGGAGTGGGGTGGAGGGTGGAAGGGTGGGGAAAGTGGTGGTATGTGGCAGGTATAAGTGTTCTCTTGTCTAGGAACAGTGCAGACTGCACCAGGGACATGCAGCATGCAGGAACAGGTACAGATTTTGGCTGCCAAAAAAATTAGAAAATTACCCCAGTTCAAGATAACACTCTGAAAAGTGTTTATTTTAAGGAGCAGCCAGCATCCCACCTTGTAGCAGCTAGCTGGCATGGAATGCTGAAAAGAAGAAGCAGACAAAATTTGAGGTAATAGTCACCAAAGCTCATACAGCATGGAGTGCTCCTGGGCATCTGTGGCTGGGCAAGATCAGAGTCTGATTTGATAACTCTGATCCGTAAAGGAAATACTTATGTTTTTAAGTTGCTTCAATTATACACTTTTTAAGAAAGTAAAAGCCCATGACAAATAGAAACATTTACTGCAAAAAAGCTGTGCATAGTTGAAGCCTGTCTTTTAACCTTGCTGGAAATCTTTCACTGTCTCACTGTGACACTTTGAGAAGGTTTAACCTCTGTACAAGTTTTCAAGTTCCTAACTTGGAGGTGATCACACTCAGTGTAGTACTGCAAGGATAGCTAGTAAACCACTATAAAACACTAAACACTGTATGGAAGAGAAAAGAATCGACAGAAAAATCTGAATAAATTCCTTCAATAAATAACCTAGAAAAGATTTATTTTTTTTAAATTTTTAAATATTAAAATATTTTATAAAAATTTACTAAGGTACTTCATTCACCTTGTCACTCTATTGGCATGGTTTTCATCCATCTGTCATTTGTTTTCATAGATTGTGAGCTCCTTGGAAGAGGATCTGTGTCTGTCCTCTGCACCTCCAAAAAACATGCCACAAAGTTGAAATTATATTGTGAAATAACTGTCACAACTGTTGGAAGTGTACCACCTACCATACCTGAGCATGTTTGTGAGGTTCTGAGTGTGCTTCTTCCCCCAGAACCTCCATGAAGTGAGGAAGCACTCCTCTGTTCATCCCATACAAGGACACATAATGATGAAAACCTGGAAACTATGTCAGAGCAAGGAAACCTCAGCAATCCCAAAGCCCAGGAATAGAACCCAGGTGGGGTGGCACACTTCAGATACCTTTGCTTAGACAAACCACCCAGAGAAGGCCAGCAGATGTGACACAACAGGATGAGATGAGACCTACAACAGGACTGCACCTTTCTGAACTGATGGGCCCAACAGGTACCCTGGGACACCCCACATGTCAGGGTTTAACACTACATGCCTATGTTTAGTACTCCATGTTCATGTTTGAGCATTGCACTCACAGCTCCACTTAAAGCAGTGACGGAAAACATGACCTTTTGAAAAATTAATGGTACCAGGGAGAGTGGCAGCAATCATCATTATTTTTATCTGCTTAGATGCTGGTGTCAGGCCAAAAAGCCTATAAAGCATGAGGGCTGACTTCATTTTTGAAAGGAGTAGAAATCCCAAGGAACTGAAAATGACATCAGGCATTTCACATTGAAACTAGACAGATTCATTACCTTATCACAAGTGATATTCAGCCCACAGATCTCTGTCTTTTGCTCTGCCATCAGCCACAGCCTCCTTTCTGTCACATGATTTTCTTGCATTACTTGTTATTATCACTATTATTTAGTGTTCATGGGGAGTTGATGGCATACACCAAAATGGACTGATGTGAAGGAGAGTAGGTGCACTCTTTTTTAGTAGATGGGGAGTCTATTAAGCAGACTGCCTGAGAATTTTTTCTACCTATAGCTCAGCATCTAAACTGACATCAGTCTTTAAAGTTAAAAAACAAAAGCATTTCCTCATTGAGGACACACACAGCTTGCTTTTCTTCTGCATTTCTCCTCAGCCTCAGCAAGGAAGATGGATTAGTCTTACTCCTGGTGTGATTTTAACGGTGGTAAGAGTTAGTACACCAGGTAAGACTTAATATACCAGCAGGACACCTATAATGACAGAAGTAGAGCTTCCAAAACAAACTAAAATGACCAGACCTTAAGCCCATTCCCAGAAGCTCCCTGGATGGGTGCTCTGTGAGCTGATCAATACCTGGATTATCTGTCCATGTTTCAGCTAAGCACCAATGAAACAGGGTGAGGCTGAAGTAGCTGCCAAGAGATTTGAGTCGGGATCCGTGGCCAGTGCAAAGGCCAGAAGCTGAGCTCCCCACTTGGCAAGTGCAGGGTTAACACCCAGGTGTGTGACCCTACAGAGAGTTTCATACCTGTGTCACATAATGGTGCTGCTGCTCAGCCAATGCACAACTTAAGTCTGTGTTGATAGCACCACAAAGGCAATTTGCAGGCTCTTCTTCAATGCCCAGATCACTCTTGATGGGCATTGGTGAACAAGCACCAGCCAGCCAAAGCACAGACATGGTGGGTGCCAGTTGTCAGTGTGAGGGAGGGACCCAAGAGCCTGTGGCACCTTCCAGCTTCCTGTTTGGGTAATTCAGGGAGTTGCAGAGATGTACAGCAGGAAAATGTCACAGATTCAAGTCCAGATTGCCAGCAGATGTTAAAACCCTAGGCTCCCTTTTGCTGGCCCTTTTGGGGTGACTTTTGCTTGAAGGTTTATTTATGTGCCTAATAAAACTGTGATGCAAAATAAAGATTTTCTTCAGAGAGCACTCAACAGATAAGCAGCTGAAGGGAAAGAGCTATTTGGATATTCACCACTGGGATGTGACAAAGAATGTTATGGATGTCAGGCCTGAGAGACCCAGGAAAAAGCTGGTAAGTTTGCTGTTCTCCTTGGCTGTGGGTTCTCTCTAACATCTGTGTTCTCATCCTGAATCATTATGGGAAGCAAAAAATTAGCATAGGGTGAAGACTCCAAATCACATAAGCACTACTACTGTGTCCCATTAAGCCAATGTCAAATTAACATTCAAACCTGGTCCCCACTTGGAGAAGATTAATTTATTGCCAGTTTAAAATAGAGTAGGATACTGCAAATACCACCTTTCTCTTACCCTTTCCTGCTACCAAAATCATGGATGGGCTCAGCTTTGGCCATGGCAGGTCGGGCTGGGAACCATCAGGAGTTGGTTGTGCCTGACAGAGGGGCAGTTCTTCCCACAGAAGCCGCTCCTGCAGTCACACAAGCCCAGGATATAGACCCCATTCAATTGTCTTTCAAGCTGTGCTGCTGGAAGGCCCAGGCTGCTGCAGAGCACAGCTGCCCTATTCCATTATATGAACAAGAGGGCAGCTACCCACTGTGCAGATCTCAAAGATGTGGTGTAAATCGAATCTGAGATAACAGCTCTGCAGTCTATTCCTTTGCTAACTGGTTAACAAAGCAGTAGCTACGAGCATAATTTTCCAACAGAAATATAGATTTTAATTTTAATACAATTTCCTCACCCTGAACAATTCTCCCTCTCACACACGTACTTACTCAATGAATATTGTTTTAGAAAAGCAGCAGATCTGGCTATTCCAACAGTCATGTCATTTTCCGGCATGGAAAAAGATTATTATTTCCTTGGAACAACATTCTTTCTCCTATTTTTTCTGAGGAACTGTGGTTTACTGGTTTCTCTTACTGACAACCTTCATTCTGTTTTCTCTCCTGGAGACTGGTCATGCTTCCAAGACCAAGCACAGAAACTGCATGCTTGGCTCTATATTAAGTCACATTGGAATTAAGTTTAAGGGATCATTAGCACAGAAGCTTTGTTTCCTACTGTAATTGCTGCTCAGAGCACTAAGGCTCTTGCCCATTTCTTCTCATTGCAAAAGTAAACCGCTGATTTGTTTTCTTTGTGTTTTCTTTCAAAGAAAAGAAAGCAGCCCAGACTTCTGCTGTATCATATGAAAATAGGTTCTGTGCTATGGGACCACAGTCAAACATCAGGGAATGGTCTGGGGACACTGTGTAGAAGGCACAGACACCACCCCTGAAAATCTATTTAATACTAATATTTAATTCCTATCAGTACTGTTCAGTATCTTTATCAATAATATGGACATTGTGGGATTGAGTGCATCCTCAGCCTATCCGCAGAAGACACCAAGCTAGTAGTGCTGTTGATACAGCTGAAGGACTGAAAGTATTATAAGACTGGTAAAACATTGGAAAAGGTTGCCCAGAGAGGCTGTAGCCTGGGAGCATTCTGGGAACATTCATGGCCAGTTTGTGCAAGGCCCTAAACACCTGCTGGATATTGAAGATGTCCCTGCTTATTGCAGGGCAGTTGGTCTAGACAACCTTTAAAGACTTCTTTCAACACTGACTATTCTGATTTTATGATTTCCACAACTTTAGGAAGACTAAAACTCTATAATAAACCAGACCATAGCTATACTGTCACTTTATGTGCTGGACTTGTGTTTCAGTTTGTGGTCATTGCTCCTTGTTCTGTCACTGGGCACTGCTGAAAAGAGTCTGGCACCATCCTTTGGCACCCGCCTTTGAGATATTTATATACATTAATGGGATTCCCTCTCAGAAAGCTATGGATGACTCCTGTCATCCGTGCTATACTTGGACTTGAACGCACTAATGCTGGCTTAACCTAGTGCACAAAACGAGAACGCCTGTGTGGCAGACTAAGACCCAGTTGTGGGAGACCTTGTTGGGCTTCTTAGGAGAAGATGAGCTGCCTGGACTTGATGATCTTGGAGGTCTTTTCAACCCTAATGATTCTGTGATTCTGAGCTAAGGGATCATTAGACCCACAGGGGTGGCCTCCCACTCATAAGGGGAAGGAAGATTCAAAAATGCTTATAGTTGGAAGGAACAACAAAAGTCAGAGGGACTGCAAATAATCAGAAAGTTTTATTAGTAAATTACACACTTGGCATAGAAATTGGTATTTTAGTCCCTAACCTACTATATAAGCACATGGGAATGAGTTTTAGATAAAGAGGTAGTGTGAAAGGGAAGACAGAAAGGTAGACGTGTATTTAAGAGGAAGCGAGAGAAAGAGAAAAGAAGAAGAGATAACCCACTCCTGGTTCCAGTATTGATCCAGCTGAAGGGATGTCAGTCCTGGTGTCAGAATCGATCCAGCTTCATCCATCCAGCCAATGGGATATCCTGTGGGCACCACCCGGGACTGGGGGACACTTCTCTGGACCAATTTCCCTGTCCTAAGTGTTTCTCACTTTCTATGCAATCAGTTATTATAGGCAGTCTGCTTTTTCATACCACTTATGGAAATGGGTCGGAGGGCTTTGGAGATCTTGGGTGGTCTGTATTCCCCTCCATAGTCCATGCCCCCCCTCCTTGGCCTCATCTCTGTGCTTGCCGTGTGCTGTGTTGTGCTCATTTCCAGGGTCGGTAAGAAGGATGTTTTTTTCCCGGAAAAGTGCTGTCTTACGTCCGCATGACCCTCTTTCTCCGGCCACCTTTCGTTCTTACTCACGGATTCCCCATCGGGGGCGGCCCGCCGGGAAAAGGCCGGGAGCGGAGCAGGCTCAGGCATTCCCCACACGCCACGCTCCTCGGCCCGTCGAACCGCTAGGGGGCGCCCTCGCCCGCCCGCCCGCCGGACGTCCCGCCCCGGACCAGCAAAGCGCCACCATTGGCGAAGCGCCACCATTGGCCCAGCGCCCCCGGCCCCGCCCCCTCGGCGGTCTCGCGCGCGGCCTTACCGTGTCCGGAAGTGTCTGCTCCGAGCGCGGCCTCTCCCGCTCCTCTCGGCCCCGCCAGGCTCCCTCAGCTGCGCCCGCTATGCACCCGCGGCGCCCCGACGGCTTCGACGGCCTCGGCTACCGCGGGGTCAGCCGCGACGAACTGGGCCCCAGCTCCAGGCCCTTCAGCAGCAGCTCAGAGCTCGGCGCCTGGGTGACCAGCCCGCCCGACATCCCCGGCAGCCGCAACCTGCACTGGGGCGAGAAGACGCCGCCGTATGGGGCCGGGACGCCTCTGGCTGGCGCCGGCCCCAACGAGGAGACCATCCTCGGGGCGGGCGGCCCCGGCGCCGGTAAGGGAGGGCCCGGCCTGGGCTGGCCCGGGGTCGGCCGCCGCCTTTTGGCGCTCCCGGGCCCTGCGCTGACCCTCGGCTCCCGCGTCCCGTGAGCAGTGACCCGCCGGGCCGGGCAAGGGCGGGCGGGCGGCGGCCCTGGGCTGTGCCGCGGCCAGGCCGAGCGCCGCCCGGGCCATCCTTTTTACTGGCAGTGCTGAAGCGCCGGGGAAGAAAGTCCGTTAGAAGAAAACGGACTGCTCCGTCGCTGCCAGTCGCGCTCTAGCACTGTATAACTCCATGCAAATGTGATCTGAGAGTGCCGGAACGCGCCCCGCAGCTTCTCGTTTAGCAGTGTGCATTCAGCTTCCTTCTCGTTCCCCATGTAAACAATACCCTGCGGAAACACTCCGCCCTCTTTAAAGGGCAGGAAGTGCCTTAGAGTGCTTAAGTGTCTTAGAGTGCTGCGTTATTGTGTTGGTGTTTCAGACTGCGTGGCATCTCTCAGGTATAAAACATAAGCTGCTGACGTGAATCCTTCCTTCTCCCCCCTCATGCGTGGTAGCGAGGGAACTGTGGGACTGGTAGGATTTAAGGAAGCAACTGAGTTCAAAGCTTTTTCAGTAATCCTTGGGAAACTCAGTAAAAGCCCGCGTAAGTGAGGTTATTTTAGGACTTAATGAAATTGAGGTGAATTAAGGAAAAATTGCTGTATCTAAGGTACTGTATGTTGTCTTCTTTAATTAAAAGGAGCAGTTTATAGACACATGAGTATCAAAAGATTTATTAAATACTAATTTACCTGAACTCGAATTATATTAGTAGGCAAGTCTTTCTTTTCTTACTTGTAGTGCAGTGTTTTTATTCAGGTCTTATAAATTATGACTACAGCTTTTAGTTGGACATTGCGTTTTTTCACCCCATCTACATATGGAAAGTGTGTTCATTCTGCACTTCGGAGGACTGATAAGGAATTGCCGTAATCACTGAATCCAGCAGCTGCAAATGGTATCTTACCATTTTTGGGAGGGCTGTCATATTTGTGTGGAGCCCCACTGAAGTTACTGACTTTATGCCTTCAGACTGCTTGCACTCCAAAGATTGTAGGGCTGAGCATTAACTTTAAAATGCGTTTACTATTCTGATGCTTGTCTTAGTCTCTTCTGATAATTCCTAATGTGCAGATGTCTGTCTGGTAGAAGACAACAGACATTTGAATTAATTACTTTTGTAATTTTCCAGTAACTGGATTTTTGCAAAGGACTGGAGATAAACAACTGGCTTGAAAATTTGCTTTATATTAATGTTTGTTACTTCATTTGTGTTTTATTTTTTTTGTAACATCTCCCAAAATTCTTCATTTTTACTGTTTTAATGTTATTTTCACTTCAGTTATCTAAATTTATGTTTCATAATTACTGTAATCTCATGCATGCTAAATCTTTCAGTAGTTGGTTTGAGTTGGGTTTTATAGGTATTAAAATACTTTGCTTTCTCTCTTCTGTTTTTCCCTGGAAGAAAAGCATTTTGTATATAAGAGTATGTACAAACTCAAATGCAGTCCAAAGTGCGACTATTCCTGGGGTAATATTTTTTTTTTTATGTCCTCAGTTGCTGAGTTGCCATAAATATTGTGGTTTAGTACTTGTAATTTTCTAATGCAAGTACAGGATAAAATTAGTTTTTCAGATCCTGTACATGGCATTTTCTCCTATTATATGATTATCACTCCTGTATAATGTGGTTTTGTTTTGTTTTTTGTCTTCTTTTTCAGAGCAATTGAACAGATTTGCCGGCTTTGGTATTGGCCTTGCAAGGTAAGAGATGGGTTCAGTGACAGAAGGGTAGTAAAACTCTTACTTGTCTTATAAATTCTACATACGCTTTTATATTGTGTTTTTATTCCAATAGCCATAAGCAGTAGTAGGTTTAGAAACCTACTACTCCCATTTAGGTTTCTCTTTTCTTTAACTGTTGCTGAAAAAATACGTATGTGAATGTAAGAAACAGTTTTTCATATGGAATGCCCAGGATGTGTATACCCTGTCCTAGTAATCTGAAAGTATCACCAGAAAACTTCTTTGACATTCTCAACTTTTAATAATATTTTTAGCCAACACAAATGCTTCCTAAGAAGGTGAAAATGTCTTCAAGTATATTACCAAAGTATCCTGGGACCATGATGTTCATCTAACCAAGTGACCATTTTATTCTTTATTATGGTGACCCTGATTATTGGTAGTATTTCTGAGATACTGGTGAACTTGAAGATGCTGATGTCTAGGGAAAGTTTTACCTCTTTTGGTAGTAGCAAACTGCTAATTAGTTTAATAGTTACAAAACTGCTGTATTTTTCTATGCCACTTGCACTTGTTGGTTGGGAGTTTAGAAACCTACCACAGATGATCCTGTAGCTTGGGGTGTTTGTAAATCTGATCTATGTCTCAGATTTGAACAATATACAGGTAAGTACTCTGATCACTCAGGCACTTTGAGATGAAATTAATATTTTCTCTGAATGGCTGCAACCAGGAATTCTGCTTTGGAAGTGAGAACTTTTCTATGGAGTTTTGATTGAAATATGACTTCTGGCAGTGGTAGGAGAGTTCGTTTGGGTCAGTGGTATTTTTGGTGAAAAAGTAGTCAGGTGTTAGTACCAGTCCTTCTCTGGCCCTCCTAAGGAGAATCTTGATTAATGATACAGTATGCAGAATTAGCATAAAACTGAGAACCAGTCGTCTCATAATTGTGGTTTTGGTTTGTTTTGTACCCTGATACTTTGAGGAGGGTGAAATTAAGAAATTTTGTATGTTTTTTGCTTATAAAAATAACATGAATACTACATATATATGGACCTTTTTCATAGTAAATGTATATGTTAGATTTTACGTAACTTGTTCCTTGGGAAGGCTGTTGGTTAGCCATAAAAAATGCCCTGTTAGTTCACTAGAAAATACATTGTTTTTCCAAATACTGAAGTGCTGTTGTTAAAGACAATTAACAAAGAATTTTCTAATGAATTTTTAGTGGCTGTCCATGCATTAAATGCAATTTTCCTTTAAAGCCTGTTTACAGAAAATGTCTTGGCACATCCTTGCATTGTTCTACGTCGTCAGTGTCAGGTATGTCTTTTATATTACCTATTCCAGTAAAAGCTCCTGTGTACTGTCATATCTCTTTATTTTCATACATTGTATGAAATGCAATTTTTAGGGGTACTCTGCTACATTAACACATTTTTACTTGTAGAGTGCATGTATCTGTTCTGCAGTTTAGCTTATTTTGAAAAATCTTGCTCATTTTTGTTTGGGTAGTGGAAAGCAAATTACAGCAAGTAAGTGTTTTGGGGTCTGCAGTGCAACTTTCAGATTCCCATTTACGAGCAGGATGCTTTGTTTTGTAAGTTCTGATTTATGGATGGTTTATTGTTTAAACTTTCAGTATACAAATACTTAAAAGGGCTGCCCATTTCCCTAGATTTCATAGAGAACTTCCTCATGTTTTTAGCTGATCTTTACAGAGTTTAAATTCTTAACATTTGAAATGCCTTTATCCTTCAGAGTTGTAGCATCTGCAAGTGTGTTTCTAAGGCTGCCATTATTTATATTTTTAACAGGTTAATTATCATGCACGGAATTATCATCTCACACCATTCACTATTGTCAATATCATGTACTGCATCAATAAGACACAGGTTAGTATTTGGTGTCAGGCTGTATCTGAGCTCTGAGAGTTCCTGCTGCATGTATGTACATTGAAAACTCTTAAGTGTTTATGTAGGTGATATTGAAAAACATGGCTGTTATGAGGCTTTCTTATTTTTACGGTTACAGAAATGTGTCAAGAAGATCAAGTAAACCATTATTTTTTTCAGAAGTACAGTGCTTAGTGGGGAAAGATTTATGGATGTTAGAAAACAAAAGGTCCCTGAAACTAATCTTTTTCAGTAGGATTCTAAAAGTTTGTTAATTGTTATGTGGATAAAGTTATTGTTGAAGCAACTCCTTCCAAAGAGAGTACTGAATAAATTTCCAATTCTGCAGGGAAATGGCAATCCTTAAACTCAAATCAGAAGGCAGGAATAAAGTCTTAATTCTGAATTTCGTATGGATGTACTTTTGACATCTTGAGCTCATTTTGTCCATAGAAAATGGTGTGAAGTTTATAATACAGAGTATTAAAGTGAGAGACATACCTCCAAAATCATTGACAGGTCTTTGAAATTATTGAAAAACAAAAATTTCTTCATAGATTAAAAAGTTAATTGTTACCTGAATTTAATGATAAAGTTGAATGGTAAAATTGTAGCCTTGTGTGGTCTGAATTTACTGAAATTTTTTAATTAATAAATTGAAAATATTTTTGAGTTTCATGTTGCATATTTCAACACACAGGGTCCAAGAGCTCTCTGGAAAGGAATGGGCAGCACTTTCATTGTTCAGGGCATAACCCTGGGAACAGAAGGCATTGTCAGTGAATTCACACCTTTGCCAAGGTATTGTGTGTTTTTTACTGCTTCTAACAAATTAATAGGGTGTTGACTTATTTTCAAGTTGTTAGTAAGGCTGTTTGAAAAATACTGCTTCATGAGAACAACCAGACATTACACAGGTGTTTCCAAGCACAGTATGGTTGTCTTGGAAAAGACAACTTTATAATCTATAAATAGTGAGGGACTCTTTCTGGGAACTTTATTTGTTTATGTATGCTTACTGGTCTGAGTATAGAAATACTGAAGTAAATTGATCTTCAGTATTCAACTCTGTAATAAAAAAAAAATCATAATTTTCTTCTTTTATTTAGGTTTATATAGTGTGGTGATAGCAAATAGCATACCTAAGGTAAAAACTCCTGGTCTTATTAATCTAAATACAGAAAACTTGCACAGCTAATGAGTCAGCACTGATACTTTGCTGAATATTTGCGCTGTCTTTGGTAGGTGGGAGAACAGAATGGCCTGCATTAGTAAATGAGAGGACATGATAAATGAGCATCCATGTGACTGGCAGCTTTGCCTTCCTTGACCATCAACTATATGTATCTCATGCAGTATTCTCATTAAAAAGATGTTACAAATAAAAATCACTGGCTTCATATAAAGAGATATTCATCACTTGACATCACTGTGTCAATCTTCTGCTACAGAAGTTTAGTAAGAAATATTCAGGGACATGGAAACTACTATGGGTTTAAAAAGAAGAAATATGGTTTGGCTGAATCAAATACTGTTATGATGCATGTATCCATACTAATAAAAGTAGGCACTTGCATGTTTAAAAGCACTAGCAAAAGCTACTTCATATTTGTTTTAAATATTTCATATTTAAATTGTATAGTGTATTTAAGGTTTTTGGTCAGCTCATAGGCAATTGAAATTTCCAGGCATGTGCTTTCCTCCAAGTGTGTTTTAGATACAGCTCTTACAGGTATGCTTAAGTTCATGAGATGTAATGTAGTGTTTATATCTTCATAGTTCTGAATTCTCATAGATCTGAGCAATGATTTTCTACTTGTGAGCCAGTTCAGCAATTTGAAAAGTAAGCTGGTGCTGCTGCCAGAAGCATCAAACCTTTTTGCTGGAAACCGCTTATTCCTTCTTCTGTGCTACTCCCATCTTTGTGGAAACACAATGTGTGAACAGTTAGGAAATTAACTGGATTGGGAAAATGATCTGGCTGAAGTGGTTGTCTCGTATGTGCACCACCCACAGCAGCTTTCTACTGAATGCTCTCGTCCTTTTTAATGGTGGCTTGCATGTTTGGATGGTCACGGGGAGAAGAAGGTTATTGCTTGTAGCAGCAGTGCCAGCAAATCTGATTTTATAGGCTATTTAACTACATTATCAGGCTCCGAAGAACACGAAGAAGTGAAATGTCAATTCTATATTATAGTTACATGAAATGATACCCCTGTTTTAGGAGAGGAGCCCAGAAATGAGTGTTAACATTTTGTACTAGTCAAACTTGTTGCGCAATTGTTCTTCCACTGCAGGGACAGTAGAATGCCTTGTAGATTGACAGGTTAGCCTTTCACACAGTAGTTTGGCTGGTGTAATTTTCCACATCATTTAAGTATTATGGGTAAGTGGATGTGATCCAAGTGTCTGAAATATATAATGGTAGAAATGATCTTCTGTTCCTCTTTAGTGATTGACCTGTGCATTTAAAATGTGATAGCTAGTAACAGCACACAATTCTTCAAAAAGAGTAAAATCTTGCCTTTCTTATTTTAACTATAAGCAGTGTCTGATTCTGATTCCTGGGCAGCACTTGAAGCTGAGCACTTTATAGCTTCTTATTAAAAATGCAGAGTCGAGTGTGCCCAGCACTTCAGAAAAGTATCTATGCCTCCTAGCTAGAATATTGACCATATGCATTGTAAGTACATGTGGTATTTGAATAGTATCTTGAGCTAGGAGGGTTTACATTTTCTGTCAAGTGGAATGTAAACATTTGCCATTTGTATTTTGAAGTGTGTAACAAGAAATACTACTTCAAGGAAGCATTTTTTATGTCACCTTTGTTTTAAAGACATGGGTTTTCTTCTGTTTTATCAGAATAAGCTAAGTACTGGTCATAGGACAAAAACTTATGTCTGTATGGAATTACTGTGCAATTCTAGTCTGACCTCTTGTACTCAATTTGTTTTTGTTTAACTGTCAGAATATGATTTCGATTTTCTGGAAAGAAGCAAAAGCAGGGTAGATATAACCTAAAGAGCAGAAGAGCGCAACCAAACCAAAATGAAATAAAAAAGATTTCTTGATAGAGGAAAAGTATGAAGTTTTTAAAGTACTCCAGTATTCCCTGAAAATTGCTTTAAGCGCTTGTACATAAGGTTGCTAAATAAACGGTGAACTGATTAACGTCAGTTGCTGTGAGAGCTGCAAACATCTTACTAATAATTACTGAAACCTTTTTTGATAGAATGTCTGACAGACCCAAAAGACTACTAGAAGTTAAGCATGATTTACTCAGTGTTTTGCTATGTCTTTCCAGTATGGGAAATGCTTCAACATAAATAGTAGAACACCAATTACCAACTGGTTGTTGACACTTGTGGAAGAATTGCTTGAGAATTACATGTGGGTGATTATTCATATTGTGGTAAATACTTCTCTTTTTAGAGAGCTCTCACATAAATGGAACCTCAAGCAGATAGGTGGACACCTTTTACTCAAAGGGTACGTATAGCATGTGTCTTATGTCTTATTATCAAAACATAATAAAACTACCAAAAGGACATAAGTTTAGTCTGCTGCTGTTTACTTGACAAGATGCTAACTTTTCAAATGTACTTTTCAAATGCTGATTTTTTTGAACAACCTTAATACACCACTTTCACAGGTTTTCTTATACTAGATCTCTGTGTCTATGGAACTCAGCTGATTTAAAAGATTAGATTCTTTTAGACCTTATTCAGTCTGGTCACATGGAAATAGAATTTAACTAATCTTTTGATTGAAGCTTATCTCAACTTGTTGATGTACATTTTAGTAATTGAGTTATAGCTTTGTTAATTTTCTCTCAGGAATAATTTCGTAGATAAGTTTATCAACTTCCAGGTGCCTGTTTGGCTAAAATTATAGTTCTGTCACTATGTTAATTCTTACATTGTTAATTTCTACAGGTTAACGCATGTGATAGCAATGCCTTTTTATTCTGCAAGCCTGATTGAAACTGTACAGGTAACTTACCTATATTTGGAACATCTAAAAAGATACTGGTACTCTTTAGATTATGTGGAGAAATTAATCTTTGAATTCAGGTTTATGTTGCAGTAGTTGCATTTATTTTGCTTGAGGCTCTGTGACTTTGCTGAAATGGGTGTTTACTATGAAAGGTAGATAGTTAACTCTAAATCTAGAATTAGAAAGGACATTTAATGTAGATAGTTGAAATATATTGCATATGAAATAGGGACATGCTATATCTATGTGTTCCAGCAGATAAAACATAAAGAAGTATAAAGTTTCTTTGCTACAAAGCAACTTAATAGGAAAACAGTAAAAAAAAAAAAAAAAAAAAGCAGCATCTCTCTCAGCTTTTTAGGTAGGTAGTCTTCTGTGTAATGGATTGTTTATGAAAATTCCACTGAGATCTGAGGATTTTAAGATTAGTAGCTTCAGCTGTTCACAAGTATTTTAATGAACAAGAGTGTGTGTGTGCGTGTATGATGTACAAAATACGTTCTTGAGTTCCTGGAAACATCATCATAAGCTTACTAGAAATACAGCAGAGGTAATGATAGCATTTGTGAAAATTTTTATACTGTATAAATCAGTTCAGGGGAGCAACTTGGCTTGCTGGGTTTGTGTTACATTCCTGTGCTGCCAGAGGACAATGACCAGTGACAAACGACAAATCAGAGAAAGATTGTTGGATTTCCTGCTAGCAGGTTTGTATTGACTTAAATTATCTTAATTCTGATAAACCATGCTGTTCAACAGTATCTGTTTGATACTTACCTAAGTAAATACATTTCATCAAAATAGCTGTAAATGGTGGAAATTTATAGTTGTCACATTTGTTCTTCTGTCATTAGCATCTCAAACTTCATGGTGATGTGTTAGGCCAAAGCAAGAATGGTTTTGAAGTGTAGTGACTGTAGTGATGCGGGACAGAAGAGGAGTCAGTAGGAGTTGTGCTGCTTAACTTGTACTTAAAGTTTGCAACAACATGTTCTCGGGCATTTAAACTAGTTTCTCTCCCACACAGAAGAGACTGTGGAGGCTCCGCAGGCTGTTTAGTATTTCCTCAAAATACTGAGGAATGTTCTAGTGGCATGAGGTCAGGATATAGACCACATGGATTCAGAGACTTTGACATTTAGGAGAGAACAGAAATCTTGAATTTTGGATGTAAACCACATGATAAAACACTGGAGTATAAGCATTAGTGGGGGAAAAAATAATAAAGAGTAAAAAATTATTACGCAATTTCTGTTTTCAGTATGTGAACAGAATAATTATCTCTTCACAAAGGGACTGCATGGGTAAAGAATACTACTTTAAATGCACATAATGCCATGAAAATATTCAAAACTGAGCTTATTAAATTCATGTCAAAAATGACTTTTCAGTACTAGTTATATAACTTCACTATGTAGATTTAAGTTCAAAGGTTATAGTCATTGGCTTTAAAGTAAAGAAATTTTGAATTAAATAAGTACTTCCTGGCATTTTGCTCCAGATGTAGACATTTTAAGTTCATGACTGTTTTGCATTCTGATACTTCCAGCAGTAGGCTGAAAGTTGAATTTCTTTGGTAGAAACACACATGACTACAATATACATTAAATGGGTTCATTCTTTGAAAATAAGCTTAATTGAATGCTGTTAAGACTGTTATAATACAAGGGACTTCTATTCGTACAGCTGTGTAGACACAATAGCATACAAGTGTTCAGCTCTTTTTTTAGAACTTCAGCAATGATGAAGTGTCAAGAGTGGATGTCAGGATGATTTTGAAGTGCTCAGCACGAGTTGTGACTCCTTCTTTGTGCTTGTAGAGTGAAATAATTCGAGACAATCCTGGCATCCTGGACTGTGTGAAAGAAGGAATTGGCAGAGTTGTAGGCTTGGGAGTACCCCATAGCAAGCGTCTTCTTCCCCTGATGGTCCTGACTTTTCCCACTGCTCTACACGGAGTTCTTCACTATGTCATCAGTTCCATCGTCCAGAAGCTTGTCTTGTTTGTTTTGAAAAGGGATAATTCCCACAATCTTCCAACTGAAAGCTCCACTTCTGTGCAGAGCATGCTGGATGCGTATTTTCCAGAACTTATTGCTAGCTTTGCTGCTAGCCTTTGTGCTGATGTCATGCTTTACCCACTGGAAACAGTTTTGCACCGCCTTCATATTCAAGGGACACGCACAATAATTGACAATACAGACCTTGGCTATGAAGTGCTTCCAATCAATACTCAGTATGAGGGAATGAAAGACTGCATAAATACTATAAAACGCGAAGAAGGAATGCAAGGTTTTTATAAAGGATTTGGAGCTGTTATAGTACAGTATACCTTGCATGTGGCAGTTTTACAGCTTACCAAAATTATTTACTCAACACTGCTTCAAAATGTTTCTTAATCTGTCCAAGTCTGGATCTAGCACATTGGACATGATTGAATTGCTAACCTAGTTATTGTTTAAATGGCTTAGAACATGAACTTTTGGGGAATCCACTCTGTGGAGTCTCCTTACACTGTAGAACAATTTGTTTTAAAAATGGGGATATAGTTTCCGAAGTGTAATTAAGAAAGGACTGTTTAAAAATTATAGACACAAATTGAATATATCATATGCAGTCATACAAAGGGGATCAGATTTCAAATGTGATTGCATTGAGGATTTACTTTTCCTCTTACCAGTTCTCTGATAAAAGGAATGGATATGAATTGTTAGTATCTGCTTTATAAGCATCACATCTGATATTTAATATGGACTGCTATCCAGTTTAAAGGAATTTATTTTCCTAAGTTATAAGAACTTGCAAGTAGTGGGCTGATGGCTTTACTGGTCTTTTAAAAATGTTTCCAACTTCACTGTTAATGGAATTGTGAGTAAAATAGAAACTGTGTAAGTGACTTAAGCAGGCTTAAATGTTTTTACAGGTACATGGAAGATTAATTTTGCTGCAGTGTGGCAGAAGATGACAAATGGGAATCTCTTGCTTTGTATAAAACAACGAAAAATAGGTGTGGGGCAAAGTTGCACCGAATGCAAATTTGGTTGTCTTGCAGTTTGTTTGCAAGGCTTACAGTAACTGTGAATAAAGCAAAATAGAAACTGATGTGTGCATATGTAAGTGCCATTTTTAGTTGACTTCCACTGATAACTTCAGGGTTTAGTTTTACTCTAATGCTCCATATGATAGTGTAATAATCATACAGATCTGTGTAGTAGTAGTGGTGTTCAAAGTGTACAGAAAGCCTGAAAAACAATTGGCTGTTTCTCTTGTTAGATTGGAGGGGTGTATAAAGTTGTCACCTAAATTATTTAGCACTGATGTCTGCAATTTAAAGTCTCTGCTAGTTAAAATATCTTGTGGAGCAGAGCTAAGTCTGTTTATGCGCAAGGGAACCACAGAAGTACAAAATTTTTGCCCTCCCCCCCTTCAGACTCGGCCTGAAAACTATTTTTAATCATTCTAAATAACCTAGTCCTTGGTTTCATCAGTAAATACGGGGGGATGGGGAGAGGTTTTTTGCAAATAAAACAAGCATGTAGAAAGTCACTTTTAAATTATGAGAGGCTGCTACTTTTTTCACATTCATATGTGGCAAGTCTTGTTTTTATGAATGCTGTAAACTGATCTGCATTTTAATCATTAATCATTGTGTAGTTATCACTTATGGAAAGTACTCATGGTAAAATAATGCAAAGATGTTGCTCTCTGTAAGTTCTGACTTCAGGTCTGCTTTTTTTATTAATCTAACTTCCATGTATTTTAAATGCTTGAGTGTTGAAAAGGAAAGTGTGGTGAACTTGGAAAGTGATTTATGGAGGGAGCAGAAACCATTTCTGAAGCAGAGACCGTCTCTGAATCCCTAGAGAAGGCCTCATGGAAAACAATACCATAAAGATAAGAAATTGCTTGCTTAGAGTGACTAATACCAAGAAGTATTCTGCCCCCCTTCGTAGACCCCTGTGTTATCTTTCTGTAATATTAGTAGTTCATTTTCCTATTAGACAACTCGTTGTTTTCTTCACTGAATGTCCTTTGTAGATTGGTCCGTTTTAGAATTCCCTTGGTAATTGGTGCAAAATGTAAAACCCTCAAAACCTATAAAACCCCTTAGAAATCCTACCCGCTTGGATTCGCTGGACACCCTTCATAGAATAAACTCTATGGAACTCTCCTGTCTGTGTGTCCCGATCCTTCTTCTCTGCTGGCTTAGAAGGCACTTTGCGAGAAAGATTCTATCCGGGCAAGGCTTGCAAAAGTGCCTTGTGCTGAGAACTGTGTGAGCAGTTTTGGGGTCTCACGGAGGCTCCCCTCACCGGCTGTGTCTTATTTTCGCCGCATCTAAAGGGTTAAATCCATAACCCTACAGCTACATAAGGAATGTTCCACCGATCCACATTTGGGGTACCACCGAGCGCTTTGATCTCGGGACTTTGCCGACAAGAGCACCGAAAGATTGCAGGGCTCGAAGCCTGCCAAAACCAGGACAGACCCAGCGAGGCTGTCGATAACCGGGGCTGTGGCCCGCGCTAGGCTGAGCGTGGCCAGAGCTGTGCTGTGGTAGAGCTGAGAAACCCAGAAAACCAGGACGCAGAAACCTAGGGCCTGGACCGGGGCCGTGACGACGGCCAGACAGAGAGCCATCTGGAAACACCGCGGACCCCCCGCGACTGCAGCGGGATAAGATTCCACGGAATTCGTCGGCCGTGCCTCCTTCAGAGAGGTGAAAGGAGCGATTTTGCTCCTGAGCTAATAATTGGCTCACTTTAGGCGGCGGCGAAGTCCCTAGTTACATGCTAGGGGGACCGGAGTTCTCTCTGATATGGGAACTCAACATTCTAAAAAAGCAGGACAATGTGCTCTCAGCTCTAGATGTTTTAACGGACTTGGATTGCACGGGAACTTTTAGCTCTCCCACTCTCCCCATCTTGTGTAACGCGGAGAGATGTTTTTACACGGGGGGCGCGGGGCCATTCGCTTGCTGGGGCCCCGTGGCCGCCCGTGAGGGCTGCCTCTGTGCATGCCCGGGCCCTCGCTGCAAGCGGGATCGCTGAGTCCGGGCACGCAGAGAGGGGGGCTGGTCCCTTCTCACCTGCCGCTGCTGCGGGCGGCAGGGATGGCCACGCGGCAGTCCCTGGTTTTCCTGGGGCGCGCGGAGCCCAGCGAGAGATGGTGATCAACCCGCCTGCCCCCTCCCACCTTGCTCAGCAGCGGCGGGCAGCGGCAGCGACCGCTGCTCTCCCTCAGCTGTGCGTCGGGGGGCATCCCCCCTCCACGGGTCCCAGCAGCTGTGCCGGGGTCCCCTGCGCAGCGCCAGATCCTCGCTGATGTCACTGAGACCTCCGCGGCCTTTTCGCCCGCCGACGCAGCGTGTCTGTCGTTTTTTTCGAGTGGCATGCTCGACCAGTTTATGGCCGTGGTCACAGAACAAGTTATGCAAGCTGTAGATAAAAAATTGGAAATTCTCGCAACCGTTCATTCGGCCGCGGGAGCCGGCGCGGGGACTGCGGCGCAGCGGTCGCCGCCGTCTCCCGCCCCCATTGAACCGGCGCTGCCGCCGCCTGCGCAGTGCAGCCCCGCGAGGGCTGTGAGTCGCGTGGTCGCGAACGCCACGGGCGGTGGGCCCTCGCTGCCTGCGGGCCCGCCGGCGCGGCGGTCTGCCGCATTCGCGGGGTCACGCGATTTGTCCCCAGCTGCCGCGGAAGCAACGCTGCGGGGGGCTTTCCCTGGAGCTGGCCGGGAGGAACCGGGCGCGCGCTTCCCTGCGCCTGCTTCTACTGCGCATGTTTCGGGAGCTGGCGCCGCCGCTGGTGCGGCGTGAGCGGCAGCCGCGCCGCCCACTCTCTCTCTTGCCGGGCCGGGACCAGGCGCTGTGCCGCCCCCCGCCTCCCTCGCCAGGGCGGGGCAGAGCGCTCCAGCCGCCGCAGCGGGTGCTGCACTCGCCGTCACCTGTGTCGCGCTGGCAGCTGTTGAACCGCCGCCAGCCCACCTCCACCACGGGCCGCTCCGACTCGGCAGCCCCTCCGTGTCTATGGGGAATGCGGGCACCCGGCCAGCGCCAGCGAGGGCTGACCCGCCCTCTGGGGCCGGGTCGCCCACTGCTGGGAGTGAGATGCGACCGCTCGCCCCAGACCGGGAGGCGGTGGCAACACCTCCCTCATCTACCGGGCCGCTGCCTTCCCCCTCGGAGAGAAGGATGGTGCTGGCCTGCCCTTTCGCG
>VZTT01063139.1:1038-21376 GCA_013400855.1 Buphagus erythrorhynchus | reverse complement strand
TCTTCCTGGCTGCCAGGACACACCGCCGTCTCGTGGTCAGTTTGTCACCCACCAGGACTCCTAGGTCTTTCCAGAGCTGCTCTCCAGCAGACCACCCTCAGCGTGTGCTGGTATTTGGGGTTGTCCCTCCCTCCCCAGGTCCGGACCCTAAACCTGGCCTTATCGAAGCTCCCGTGCCGCCCCTGCCCAGCTCCAAGATGGCGCCCGCGGCCTCGGAACGCCGCTGGTGAGAGTCGCGCTCCTACTCCTGGATGGGTTCGGCAGAGCGGCGCTGCCCGGGGCAGCCTGAGCGCCGAGTCATCGATGCCAGGGAGTTACGGTCCCGGCAGCGGTGGGATGGACCGGGATCGCATCCCACATCCCGGCTTGTGTCCGCTGGAGTAGCCTCCGGATGCTCTGCCTTCCAGAGGAAGGAGCTGATGCACCCTCGGGATGCTCTGCCTTCCCAAGGAAGGAGTTGTCCCCATAAATACTAGTTAAAAGGGAGCCTGGAGCACGGGTGCATCCCCAGACACTCCGTGGGAGTGTCCTGTAAAGGGTTCAAATACAACACCCCCACCCCCCCCCGTGGGTTTGGCTTTGTTTTCTTAATCGAAAGACAAATATTTACAGTATTTGAAGGATTATGGATAGATTAAATGGAATTTATTTATCAGAAATAGGATTTGATATGGTTCTTGCAAACAGTTTATAACTTTCTGATGCCTGAAAAAGCTCTTTGTTTAGGCAATAGCACTGTGGGAGCTTGGCAAAAAGCAAAGGAGCAGGGCCAGGAGTTGGATCAGGTGTGCTTCTACAAGTGGGGTTATGGAACCGGGTTCTGTGAGATCCTGTGGGATATGTGTTGTGCTGCTGGTGTGGTCAGGAGCAGGAACATAAAAGAACCCTTGTGTTTTGGTTAAGCAGTCGCCAGGTGTTGAGCCAAATAGTAGATCTGCTGGGATTATTTCCCTTCTTTCTAATCTTACAAAAAGACTAAATAATGTTATGGGCTGGAATGTGATACTCCAAACAAATAATGTCACTGAAATGCAGCAGTATGTGGTGTAGGGAATTAAGGTATAGTGGATCTTTGACTGGCTGTCCTCGGATTACCTACAGTTAGTCCCACCAACACAGCACTTTGTCTCTTGGCCTTGTTTGGAAGTTATCCTTGGAACAATCCATACTATTGCTAATATTCATCATATCCAAGTAAATTATAAACAGGTTGAATACTTGTTTTTAACTCATCCATCCATGTTTAAATGGAATACTGTGATGAGACAACAGGAAGGGACCTGGGAGTGCTGGCTGACAGAAGCTGAACATGATTCAGCTGTGCCCTCGTGGCAAGAGGCCAATGGCATCCTGACCTGGATCAGGAATAGTGTGGCCAGCTAGACCAGACCAGTCATTGTCCCCCTGTACCTGGCAATGGTGAGGCCTCACCATAAACCTGGCATTCAGTTTTGGGCCCCTCAGGACAAGAAAGACATTGAGGGGCTGGAGTGTGTCCAGAGCAGGAAACAGCTTGGGAAGGGTCTGGAGCACAAGTCCAATGAGGAGCAGCTGAGGGAGCTGGGGATGTTTAACCTGGAGAAGAGGAGGCTCGGGGGGAACCTTCTCACTGCCCACAGCTCCCTGACAGGAGGGTGCAGCCAGGTGAGGGTCAGGCTCTGATCCCAGGAAACCAGGGACAGGACAAGAGGAAATGCCCTCAAGCTATGCCAAGAGAGGTTCAGGTTGGGCATCAAGAATTTCTTCATGGGAAGAGTTGTGAAGCATTGGAATGGGCTGCCCAGGGAAGTGAGGGAGTCCCCCTCCCTGGGGATTTTCATTTTCAAGAAATGATGGGATGTGGCACTCAGTACTCTAGTCTAGTTGACAAGGTGGTTATGGGTCAAAGGTTTGACTCAATCTTGAGCTCTTTTTCAACCTGAATGATTCTGTGGTTCTGAGACTACTCCTAATGCAGGTGTCTTGGTTTGAAAGACAGGGTTTTGCCAAGAAAGGCGGGAACCTCCCTCGGAATAGAGAATATGACCCCCTTCCCTTCGAATTAGTATAACTTTAAAATTAAGTGTCTTTCAGGCGAAGATATGGGGAAAAGATTAACAGTTTTTTACTCGTATGTGTGAGTGTAACAAGGCAAACAAACAAGAACAGAAAGCCGCAGGAGGTCTCGGCGCTCCTTCAGCCGTTTCCCCTTCGGTGCAGTTCCGCTCGCAGCCGGCAGGGGCGCTGCCGGCTCCGGTGCCATGATTCCATGATTCCCTCGCGGCTGCAGGGGGCGCTGCAGGTTCGGCCGCGTCCCCCTCATGTGGCGATGGCCGACGGGCCGAACAGCGCAGACGGGCTGCGGCAGGGCCCGCTCACCCGGGACAGCGAGCGAGAGGCGACAGAAACTCGGCAGGGGTGGCAGGAGCCGCGGGGTGTCCCGGCGGGCAGGGGAGTGCGTGGCTGCAGTGTAGCAAAAACCAGGCACGTGGCAANTTCCCCTAGGAATGCCGAGAGGGGAAGCGAGCAAGGAGCTGCACCCAAGCCCTTTTCCCCGGCGCAAGCCTCGCTGTCTGTCTGCTCCTTCAAGAGAACCCCCCAGCTAAGCTAACAGCCGGCTGCACCCTGCCCATGGCATCTTCTTTTGTCTCTCTCAAGTACCGATCGTTATGGTTTCGTAGCGACTGATGGGACAAAATTCCACGAGAGAAAGAAACAAAAGCAAAAATCCTAAACCCCGGCAGCAGTGAAGACAAAGAGCTGTGAAGAGCAAAGAACTAGGAAGGAAATCAGAAGCAGAAAACATTCTACTAATGTTAAGGGTTTCGTTTAGACCAGAAATGAACTTTTTGAGTGGCATCTCCTGATCTCGCCTGCTTTAATGTTGTTATGGCTCACATAATCAGGCAGTTATACAGCATATGAGCTGAAAGTGTAAGGTAGCAGTACATCAAATGCACTGTGTAGGTGTTTTAGGGCATTTGGGGCATGGCGGCGAACTAAACCAGGGTTAAATAACCCACCAGAGCTGTGTGTAGTCTGAATGGTGAGTCCTCAGCACTGCTTCACCCTAAAAATGGGGCCACTGATCCACTACACTACTTGTGAACATAACCATTCTTAACTTCCCTGTTACAGTAAAAAACTACCAGCAGATGGGACTGCAAAAAACCCCAAACGTTCCTTGTGCATGTTAGATTCAGCATTATTTGGCATTTTTTTATTTCTGGTGCGCTGTTCTAGAGCCCGAGATTGAGAGAATGTAAAATAAATTTTTGGACTTCAAACAAGCAAAACCAACATAAAGTAAACTTTGTCATGTATTCTTTATTTCTGACAAAACTTCTGCTTATTTTCTGCTTTTGACAACTAGCTTCTCAAATGTTGCCTAGTGAACATCTCCTGTTCTCTGGGATTATGAAATACAGGGATTAATGCAATGCATATTTTTCTTGAAAGATGTCTGAGGATCCAGCTTTTTCAATGGAAGATTCTATTAGTCAAGGGACTAGAAATCAGGAAACACCTATTTTGGAGAGCCAGTTCCAATCTGGTTTTTAGGTACTTGGAAAGATGAATTAGGTATGATTTAATGCATTAAGAAACCTGCTTGGTGTACTAGACCTACCTTGGGGCTGAGGATTTTCTATACTGGCAGAATGAGAACTGTCTTTTCATAAATTAGCATGTTACTTCCCACATTTCCTGCCAATAGCATTCCAGTTCCCTAGGGCCAGCAGGGACTTGTGAAAGGTAGCAGGGACTCAGCTGAAAGTATACTCAGACCTCTAGAATTTATAACCTACTTGAGGCTTCCAAAATAGCATTAAATTTCCATCGGTTTTAGGCAAATACAATGGATATACTGGAAACTAAACCTGTAGTATGTACATGCTCAGTAATATGCATGCCAGAACTCCACAGAAAATGCTAAAGGTGTATTTTCATAGTATGGAAAAAAAGAGTTATGATATCTGACTTTGCATTTCAGTATCTAGATTGTTTCTTGCTGAGGTTTTTACCTTCTGCTTAGAAGTGATGTTTTAGTAATTCATGACAACAGAAGTCCTGAACTAGTTTCAACTACTATATGCTTAAAGAACAGCATTATCTTACTTTAGGAGGTATTGTTATGTATTAAATTGCATTGTAACTAAACTAAACAACCAATAATATTGCTAATTACAACATAAAAGGCATCTCATGTGGAACAGTGAGTGTCAGAAAAATAGCATAGTTTTTTTGTGGGTGATTTTGCCATTTAAAGGTAATGATCCACGTGTTCCTTATTTTTCAGTTTTGAGTAAGATAGAGTTTGTGATAGATATGCATGTTGTACCCTTAGTTTGGAAATTGATACTTCAAAGATAAGGTTTTCCTTGTAACTTCAGTCTGCTGACCCATCACATCAGGGTAGGTTTCAATAATATTGGTTTACCATCCTTCAAGATCCAGATTAGAAGGTGGTGGTCTAGGTGTTCCTCAGGTTACAGCAGGGCCTGGGATGTGGTGAGTTCTCTCTTATCCACAGGGAAAAATGCTTTTGGTTTAGATTGCCTTGAGTTGATTTAAACAGAAACGAAAATTAAAAACTTTTTGGAGAGGTTTTAGTTTGTTGAAACACAGAAAAAATGCTCTTTATCTCTGGTCCACAGGAGATACTGGCTCTGTTTCTACTGCCATTACTGTCATAAGTAGTCTTTGAAATAGGAATCTTTCAGCTACCTACCATCAACACAGGAAATTGTAGTGTCAGATTTTGGTTTCTGGAAAAATCCCTGTATTTCTCTGTAAAACTAACCACACGTTTCAAATCAATCCAGCTTAAATCTGGTGGACACTAATCCAAAAATATTTTTAATGATGCTCATAAGGGTTCTGTATCTAGAGTCATGGATCCTTAGTAAAGAACCTCTGCATCCCGGGAAAAAAAACAACAAAAAAACAAACTAATTTCCTTTTGTGCTGTATGTGCTGTGCTGTGTGTCCACTGCAAGGATATGGGTGGGCAAATCCTGGAATTGGAGAAAAATCCCAGTCACTTCTGTTTATAATTACCTGTAAGTATCTGATTGACATTGCAACCCTAATCCCTCTCATTAGATTAAAAGATGGAGTGAAATCCTCTCTCAATAAAATCAGTAAGATGAAAATGTCACCCTGAAATGAAGAGTTGGGGTTTATTATGAACAAGTCTTCATTAATGTGGTTTCTGATTTACGCTGGAGGAGCTTGCTGTAGTTAGACTGTTTAAACACAAAATTAGAGCAATATTAATGTCTGTTACTATCTACTGGAACAAAATCCTGCTACCATAAGAATCTCTAATATAACAGTGCGGTAAGGGAAGGGTGGAAGCCTGAGCAGGACCAGTTCAAACTTAAAATATGTACTTCATTTTGACTCTTAATTACCATTAACCTAACACCACCAATTCTACCACTAAATAACCTAATTCCACATTTATGTGTCTTTTAAATATCCCATAAGATGTATGAGAAAAGCTTCTCCAATGAAACTTTTATTCCAACAATATTCAAATTCATATTCCCATGAAGATCTAGTGAATTGAATAAAACCTGGTTGTCATTTAAGGGAAAAAAACAATTATTCTCAAGGCTTACATTGAAGTGGGCAAAAATAAAACCCATATGTCATAGTCCTAAAATTATATTTTTGGGAGTTTTTTATGTACACTTGTTTCCTGTGTGTCAAATGAAATTATTTCCTTCAGAAATGAGATCTCAATACTTTGTATTCTTCTGAATGTGACACCTTTCCAACAGTCTACCCATGTCAGTCTTCTATGGACTTCAGCAGTTTGGCATTTGGTCCATATCAAGCAGTTTGTAAAAATAATAATTATAAGTCTGTTTCATTATACTATTGCTGTCTGAAGGTCATGATTTCCATCTAGACTTGAAAGAAGTTGGATAAATTAAATATTTGCTAACACAGGAATGAATGCATTTGCCTACAGGGGGAATCAAACAACTGGATCCAATGCCACCTTCTCAGCCAGTAATTTGATATAATTTCTCTTTCTCATAGTCTGTGAGGGATATAAGATGGGTGTTTTTTATGAGTGGCAATGTCATGATTGGGATATCAGTTCACAGAAACTGAACCAGAATCCATGTACATATGCTCTAGCAAAGATATTGAGTTACAAGCAGTAGAATAATAATAGCTACTCAGAGTCCTTCCCATGTACCAGGTCCTAGTTAATTAGACAACACCTAGTAAATAATTTAATTAAATGTAGTTGTCAGCAGCAGTATTTATAATATTAAAAAAAAATAAATAGTCCTTCAGTGACACCTTCAGAATTTCTGCCTTTTTACCTTTTAAGAGTCAAGGCAAATGAGGTATTTAATTGTATCAGTAATATGTATGACACTTCCACAGTTATTAAAAGTTATATTTGCTTGTTACGTTATGTTATGTTATGTTATGTTATGTTGTTATGTTATGTTGCGTTACATTATGTTACGTTACGTTATGTTGTATTATGTTAAGTTGGTATTTTCCTTTTTCCTGCCTAAATGTAATAAATGGATCATTTATTCAGATCCCACACCAAACCATGGACATATTAATGTATATATTTTTATACTGAAATTGCTGTCACGATCAAAGGTGATGATCCTGCAATTTTGAAGTATTTTAGTGCTCATCAACAACTATGGCACAGACAACAAGAGCACGTAAGTGCTGCTCCACAGGTCAGTCTGTGCTGCCAAGGAGATTGTTTTAACTGTAGTAACTACATAAACTATCTTTAGAATAGTCTTCAAGATACTTCACAAGATATGCAAGATATTCTCTGTTGCATTAAAGACATTAAATTGGATTGTAATCAAAACAATAAATCTTTATATTCTAAAACACGGAGTGCGGTTATTATTAACCATGTGATGCTTTTGCTTCATGTGTTCCATTTGAAATGCACATGGTGATGTGAATTATTAAATGTTGAAGTATTAAATATATAAAAAATAAAACTCATTAACAAAGCAAACCACCGAGTTTTGGTTTTAGGAGCATGTAATTCTTCACATCCAGCTTCTTTACAAAAGTGGAATTCAAGCTTGCATCTACACAATGATACCTATTTGTTGTCAAAACATGATACAGGGGGGTTTGTGTTGTGACAAGCCAAGGGAGACTGAAGAGGCTCAGGATCTGAATTCTGAGTCTTCTTATCCATGGCTGATGGGTTAATGGAATAAAATTAATAATTCTAAGAAAGCAAATAATTATTTTAGGCCTATCTTCATTCCTGAATGCATTCCCACCTGAGGTCAGATGGAAATATCCATCCATTCACAGACAAAGCAGAAAAGTTCAAGAACTGCAGGATAATCCCACAAACCTTTTAAAAACTCTTAATTTATATCTAGCTGTGGATTCATACAACTCAGTTATGTACAGTGGAAAGAAGATGGTCTTGGTACTGATCATTCCTTATTATCCAACAGGAATTAATCCAATTCACTTTCTTGATTATTAGACATTTGCACAAACTCAAACTACTTACCATCTTAATTGTGAGGTAAAAACTCCTGTCTAGTAAAAGCAGGGTAGAGGAGAAACCTATAATCGGTGCTTGTTCTTTGAGTACTGTCTTAATTCACTCCAGGCAGAGCTGTCTTCAATGCTGCATTTGACCCTGTTAACAGAAATTTATGGGGCTATTGAAATGCAAGGACAGTGTCTTCAGACTGCCATCAAAGCACAAAAATTCTCATTTATCAGGCCTGTGCTGCCTTTCTCCGCTTTTATGTATGGAAGAATTATGATCATCACCTTGGAATTATTTCTTGATAGCAGCTGAGGGAGATGCTGCTTGGATTTTCTTAGCCAAGATTATTATGAGCAGCATGAATTGAGAAATTCTTGCTAAATAAATTGCTTAATTATACAGAAGAATTCTGTAAAATAAGTGTGCATCTTCCTAGCACCAAAGCACCTAGCAGCTGGGAAAATTCTGCTAAAATTAAAAAAAAAACTAATATTAAACCAAAATAAGGAGACATGTTACTGTATTTTAAGAAGTAACAAAATCCCTCTCTGCAGTAGCTGAGAGTTTTCATGTACACACTTATATGACTGCCATCCTGTAAGAGCTATATCCTACAATTTAAGCTCTTGGAGTAAGAAAGATCTCCACTATCTTGCTGTTATTAATATAAGGACTAAGAACAGACCATCCTTTGCTAATTTTAGCAGTCTGAAAAAGGCAAGGAGAAATAAAAATATTCCAGTACATGCATCCTCATGTTTGAACACGTTCACTAAATTCGTGTCATAATTTTATGCTCCCAGCCTTGAGATATTTCACAGATGACTTTTCAGTAGTATGAAAACCTACTGGGCTTCCTGATCTTATTGCTGTGAGTGCTGAATCCTCCAGTGAAGAAATGTATATAGTCAGTTTGCAAAGGACGACCATTCCAAAAATTTGTTACAAAGCATAGCTATGATCTGCGTGGAGGCCTAATTCTAAGTCTGAAGAATTAATTGCTATTACGTGGAGTTTCTTATTTTATCTGTGGCTTTCCTTTCCAGTGATTTTCCATTTATGCCAGAGATTATCTCAAAGCACTATGGTAAATTTCAGTGCCTCAAATCAATAGATTAATCACTTCATCAGCCTTCACTTTTTTTTTGGAGGATTGTTTTGAAATTAAGACAGATCTAATATTATTTTAACCTTGTTTTTGTTTGCATGTGTGGAGAAACAACTTCATAGCACTGATCTTCAAGTTTAAAAATGCACAAACTGTCTCAGATAACATTTGAAACATTTTTCTTGAATATCTGCCATGTACAATCTTGCTTAATAAACACATGCATGTAGGGCTTGGTTTTGGTTTTTAGCTGTCTCTGAGATAAGACAACATGTGAACTATCCCAGTAGATGAGTTGTACCACAGATAGATAAGAATTTACGTGTAGCCACAGATGTGGGGTTGGTAGTTGGTGTGGTCAGACTACTCATAGTCCAAAAGCTGAGTTAAGGCCTAGGGGAAACTCTTCTAGGAGTGTCTGGCTTATTATCCATGAGTAGGAATTCTCATGGCCACGTTATGAAGTGTTTGATATGCATGCACACAATCTGTTTAATTGTCATGGACTCTGATATTCCTCTGAGCCAGGAATCCTTAGCGTGGTGCCTTAGACAGATGAGAGCATGGGAGAGAACTAAGAGGCAAAATATCTTTGGGATTGATGCTACCAAGGAGGGGAACCAGTAGAAAAGTGTGGAAAGGATCATGACTCCCCCTGCCATTTTAGATATTTGCCTGTCCTTTGTAATTCACAGCTTCCAAGGTTGTTTTTTTTTTCCTCAGGGATTGTTAGATAAGCATAAAAATGGTTTCCATGGACACTTTTTGTTATCTGCTTGCAGCAGAGAAGTAACAGCTCAGTCTTTCAGATGCAGGTTTTGCAGCTCCGATCTTTCCCAGCCTCTAACTGAGGCTGTGTTATCAGAGCAGGCTGTTAGAGAAGTTGTATTTCAAATCTCTCTGTGATACTGAGTGGCTCCCAGAGGAAAGGGAACCTTCACCTCATAAACCAGATATGTGTCAGTTTCATTTTCTATTCCTGTTGGTCGACTTTTTTTTCCACACAGCCACTGAAAATTACTTTGTTATGTAGTAAAATGCAATCCTCACTCACAGCTTTGTTAACTGGCAGTATCTAAATTGTGATGAACAAAACCGGGTAGTTGAAATTGGTGCAGCTGAAAAGTAATCTGGAAAAAGAATAATTCTGTTATAACCATATGGTCAGATGCACAGAAGCATCAAAACTCTTAACTGGGGATGGGCTGGTTGTACACTGGGTTATGCTTCTCTGCATAACTATCCTCATTCCAAATTGCAACAACTGAAAATATTGGGATGCTGATTTTTAAGTACAGCTCTAGCATTCCTGGGAATGGCTGGTATTCCTTACAGATATCACACTACCCAGAATTAAGAAGCCTGCTATTTTTGATTCAGTCTTGAAGAGGACACAGTGATTAAGATTCTAGGGATTTAATTATGCTTGTTGTTTGGTTGGGATTTTGTTTTTTGTTTTGTTTTTGGGGGGTTTGTGTGTGTGTTTTTGTGGTGGTTTGTTTTTGTTGTTGTTTAATTGAAACATTTCTTGTCCCCATTGCTCATATTTGAAGTCTGTTTTAGGACCTCTGTGCATGATTAGAAATTTCCAGCTAGAACTCCAGTATCAGTTTATGCCTGATTTATTTTTTGCACACTAATGTTGTTTTATAGCCTAAATGTTTATTTTGCCTTCAGGATACATCTGTGCAGAAACTTGTGATGGATGGTTCTGTTCACACACAGCTCCTCTGATACTAGGTGGAACTAGCCAAGCTGCAGGCTTCTCTTACAAGAGGATGGGAGTCACCATTTACTTTATTATGCTATTGTCCTTTATCCATACTTGTTTTGTTTTTTAATGTATGAGACCTGAATTGGATATGGTGTTTCAGACGAGGTCTCAACAGTGTTTGTACTACAGTGTCCCTACTTCTTTAACCCCGTGTACCTCTGGATTTGCAGGTAGTCCCTGCTGTGACTACCTTTTCTAATACATCCTGGGATTCCTTCTGCCTTTTTGACAAGTGTATCATATTAGTAAAACAGACAGGTTTATAAAAAACAGAGTAATGCCCATTCACAGTGCAATTATAAAAACATAAGTACAGAAACTAAAACCTAATCTACGTGTGTTCTACACGTGCAGTATCAGTTGATGGACAGCTGGGCTTGTGCATGAAAAAAACACTGAGAATTATTCTTCTGGGGACCTGGATTTCCTCAGCAGCCCCTGAAGGGCTGGGGAGCTCATTCAGGCAGCAGAAAGGCTTGGTGACAGGACACCGTTTCCCTCAGATCTCCACGCCAATGTGCAGCATTGTTCTGCTTGTTCTGAACTTGTTCTGAATACTTAATGTAGGAAAAGGTTCTAATTCTTACAGAATAGCAAACCAGGAAATTTAAAACATACTAAAGATGACCAAATTAATATTTTAGCATCCTTTTGAATATATACACAATGCAATATATGGCTCTCACTGCAAATTTCTGCAGAGGTGTGTTTGCAGACCCAGTGGCTTTCCACCACAGACACCAAAAATAATCTCATGCCAGACGATATCAGTGATCCACTCTTCTACTACCAGCTGTATCCAAGAAGCAGAGGCTTCCAAAACCAGGTGAACACATTTTAATATTCCCTGAAAATATACAGTGTTCAATAAAAATGTTTGGAAGAAAAAACTGCCTCCTGACTTTTGACAATTTAATTTCTACTATATGAGAATGAGATTTTATCACCCTTATCTTAATTATCCTTAACTTGGTATGCGCAATAACTGCATATATTACTATCAGCTCTAAAATTATTCAGCCACAAAATTTACCTAAACTGCCCAAAGCACTATTTTCTATTTGTCTATCTCAGCTAAAAATGCCTTTCTTTAATTTATTCTGAATTTATTGGATAAAAAATTTATTGCATGAATTCCCTGTTTTGCTGATAAGGGTCATAGAATTAATGATTAGTTTTTGGAAAAGGTTTCCATAGACTGTACCTATGGAAACAGCTTATCTTATTTTTTAAATGCCTGTACTGCTTTGACTCACCTTGTGTTCACATGGAACACCTTTTCTCATGTAAAACTGGAATTACCTTTGGGGTTTTGTAAAAGAGGGTCATAGACATGAAAAGTGCTTCTGCATGGCTGCTTCTGTGCCTATTTCAGCTGCTTCTTGAACTTCAAGCCTAAGGTTCTCTATCATGCAGTTTTTCTATCATCCCCCCTGCCCAACTAAGATTGTGTTTTCCAATACAGTATTCAAAACCCCAAACCCTGTACTAATTACATTTCATTTTCTAACACTTTTCTGATCTTGATTATGGTTTTGGCAACTGCATCAAAAGTGTGCTTTGTTCTTGTATTTGTATTCTACTCTGTGATCCTTCAAATACGAAATTCAGATTTTGCAAGGCTCTTTTGACCAAGTAAAACCTCTTATTTGTGATCCTTGCTGTCCAGGAGAAGCCTCACTTTTTGAGCAGCTAACTGAGGAAAGAATGCTGGAAAACACCACAAAGATAAAAAGGGCAAATTAAAATACACCAGAGAGGAGCAGAAGCCCAGAATATTTCTGGAAGCAATTAAGGAGCTTGCTTTATAAAAGAGTAAGCAAGGGAGATGTTATCATAGGGAAAATAGTTTTGGCCAGAGGTTTAGGTTTTGGCATCAACTTTCGTGGTAGAAAGGTTTTCATTGGTGGAAGAAATGTAAATCCCTGACCAGCAGAAAGTGAACTACCAATAAGCTGTGACCTTTAATTCGTCAAGGGGATTTTTTAAGTGATTTTTTTTTAATAGATTCTGAAAGTTCAGATATTTGGGTTTGTTCTACTTTCTTCATCACACTGTGGTGCTGCCTTGTAAGAAAGGATCTGACTGAGGCTGCGTCAGAGCGGTTTGGGGACACTTTAGGAATCACGCAGGAATTGACCTTGAACCAATGACTTTATGCAACTTGGCAAAGCAAAGGAAGACAATGATTTATGGAACTAGAAGTGGTTGTCCCAGAGCTGCTATCTCATGAATTCCACTTGTCCACCACTGAGTGTCTATGAACAGCATTGCGGGTTTTTATATAAATACAAAAATCTGGGCAATTAATCCATCAGATGACAGCATCAGCCAATCTACCCTTCTAACATTCCTTCAAAATTCCTGCTTTTGTGTACTTGTGGGTTTTTACCACTTGGAGTTTCCTGTTCCCAAAGACAGTGGGAAATAAATACTTGTAAAGGTAAGCAGGGGGTTCAGTGTTCAGAACGGTTTGGAAGCAATTTTGCCATTTAGTCATCATAAAAAAGATCAGTGGACAGCTTTTAGCGCCTTTCTCTTAGTAATACATTTGATAACATGATCAATAACTACATATTAATGGTTTTCCACTGTTGGTTTCCACTGTAAGTAGTTGCTGATGAAGCCAGAAAGATTATTNTTTTGTTTTATTAAAAAAAAAAAAAAAAAAAAAAAAAAAAAAAAAAAGAGGAGGAGGAAAGATGATTATCAGGAATGCTGTTAGAATGTAAAACACTTCTAGAGAAACCAAAAGCAAATCGCTCAAGTTCCCTACTTTTTTGCATTATAATGACTTGTAGCAGACATTCAAAAAAGCTGCTGACTGGCTACTTTGCTCACTCTAAGCATTCCTTTACAGCTGAAGATTAAATAAATACATTGCTACAAAGCATGAGCGAGTGATTTTAAAAATTATTATTGTTAAGAAGAGGGAGCTGGATTAGATAAAGTCATTCCTCTGAGAAGTAATACCTTCAAAGTAATCTTTCAACGAAAACAAAAATAAAACCAAAACAACAAAAGAAAACCAAACAATACAAAACCAGAAAGAGTCTTAATTAGCAGAGCTAACTGACATGCTGTTCTTTAAAAGTTAAATATGTACATCAGCTGGAGATAGGATATCAAATATCAGTAGGGAGAGCAGCAGGAAACTTTTTCCGCTGGATGAAAGGGATAAAAAGAAGAAAAACAAGTCTCGGTTGCAGGAACAGCTGACTAAGCGCCTGACATACTCGAAACACAGCCAGTTGTAACAAATACCAGGGAAAACAGTATCTTCTAAACAAAAATTCTGCTAATGTAGAAATTTAAAATCTAGATAAAAATGTAACTATCAGAATAACATGGAAGCAATAGATACATGGATCATAAAAACCAGAATGCGGCAGCTGCAATTGCTTGCACAAGATTTTCTCTGCACTCTGGGGGGACCTCAGCCCTCAGGGACTGCGGGCATGGAGGCCCAGCTGACACAGAAATGCAAAATTCCAGTGAGGGAGAAAGAATCAGAGGCATGGCTCCATACCTCTGGTGCTTTGGGGGAGGACGAGGGAGGGCTGAGGGGGGAAGCCGAAGTGAACGTTCTTTGCTTTTCACATGTTAAAAGCTTGGTGGAATCAAAAAACCGCAAACCCTACTAGTGCGTCACATCTTCAAGTGCAAAAACTGCAGAGTTGGATCTGCTACACAATCCAAAATATTTTAAGGGAAGAGGAGAAAGAAGCAGAATTTAGGAAAGCTGGTAAAGATTACGTGTTTGCTTACACTGCAGTGCGACTTTCAGTTCTCTTTCAAGATGTTTTGATAAAACTTAAACTCTGAATTACATTAGCACTGGGAACTCCTAGTAAGACACAATGTTCTTGTAACAACTCTTGATATCTTCTCCTTGATTACCCTCCTGATTGCTTAATGCTGGTTGTCCAAGCTGCAGGAGCCAGGGAAGCAATTCTGCTCCCCTGCAGCCCTCTGTGCTTCCTGTGGCTGTTGAACTCTGTAGCCCAATGGAAGGGAAGATACAGAATTGGGCAAAGTTTGACCCTTTACCCTTCATATAGTTGCTATAATTTTATTAGATTTTATTTATTTTCTATCATAATATTGTTTTACTTTTCCAAGAGGAATACATAGCTTTATTATCCTTAAAATGTAACTTAACTAATGTTCCAAAATCTCCCTTAAGAAAAATACAAATGAAGCTGACTAATTTAGTAATCTTCTATGCTTAGTGACAGTTGCAGACAAGTCTGTAAAAGATATTTACAACCTATGATTAAGTATCAGGCTGTTCTGAGCTGTTCTTCTCTTGTGCCCACGATACTTCTTTTGCCAGCCCCCGAGAATCAATGCCTTGGGAGTAAATATAATCTCTAAGGTGGATAATGAAATAATCCTGAACACAATAATAATAATCTGTAGGGCTTTCAAAAGCAGCCTGGGATGATGACCTACAGATTGCAGGCTCCACCTGTTCAGTAATTCCCAATTATAGGATTTAAAATTATCTTTGGAATTTAATGACCTAGTGAAATTCTAAAGTTGCTCCTTATATCATTAATGGAGGGCAGACACAAAATCTGGACACATTAATCTTAATTCTGTAGGAAATGAGCTATGAACAAGGTTGAAAGTAAGACCTAGCAAAAAGGTGCACACACAGGCACCAAAAGCACATCCAGCTTGGAGTCTAGTGGACACATGGGCCCCAGCACACAAGCAGGAATGCTTATGAAAAGGACGTTGTGGTGTTGGCCCAGAGTCCTCCTGGCCATCTGTCAATTTAATGTAAAGGAACTGATCATAAACACAAGAATGCAGTGCAACTTTTGCATAATTTCTGGTTTTTTTAGTCTTTGACTTCTTGAAACTACCAAGAAAGCTGCTGGGAATGGTGTTTTTGTGAGGAAGACACATAAGCCAGTTTAGTAATTTCTTCTCTCATTAACACAGAATTGCAACACAGAATTTCATATTCTTTCCCTTCTGTGTCTCATCTCCCCTCTTTGACACCCTTTTTTGCCTTTCACAGAATCACAAAGTGATTGGGGTTGGAAGGCACCTCTGGAGATCTTCTGGTCCAACCTCTTACTCATCTGGAGCAGGTTGTACAGGATCAAGTCCAGGTGAGTTTTGAGTATCTCCAGATAAGGATCCCCCATGGTCTCTCTGGGCAGCCTGTCCAGTGCCCTGACACTTCAAAGTAAAGTTTCCCCTTGTGTTCAGATGGATCTTCCTGCATTTGTTTGTGCTCATTGCCTGTTTTCCTGTCACAGAGCACCAGCGCTTTTTGACAACTGCCCTTAAGAAGCTTTGGTAAGGTCCCCTCTGAGTCATCTCTTCTCCAGGCTGAACAGGTCCAGCTCTCCCAGACTTTCTTTATAACTCCAGACCCCTAATTGTCTCCACAGCCCTTCCACTGGGCTATCTCAAACATTTTCTGGCCTTTCTTGTCCTGGGAAGCCCAGAACTGGTCACAGCACTCCAGAGTAGCCTTACCAAGGCTGAATGAAGGAGGAGGATAAAAGCCTTCTTGATCTCCTGGCAGTGCTCTTCTCAATGCACCCCAAGATGCCACTGGCCTTCTTCTCACAGGGTCACAGTGCTGGCTCATGGACAGCCTTTTGCCCACCAGGATTCCCCAGTCCTTCTCTGCAGAGCTGCTTTCCAGCAGGTCATCCCTGTGCACAGGCACTAGCCTGTGCTAATGCTGGGGCTCTTCCTCCCCATGTGCAGGGATGGTATTTGCCCCTGTGGAACTTTGCTGGGTTCCTCTGTGCCCAGCTGCCCAGCCTGTCCAGGTTTTACTGACAGAGCTGAGCTGTCAGGTGGAGCAGGCACTCCTCTGGGCTTTGCATCATCAACAAATGTGCTGTGCAGCAGCCAGGTCACTGATGAGTGAGTTGAACAAGACTGACCCTTGGGAGCACCACAGCTACAGGCTTCCAATGAGACTCTGATCACAGCCATCTGACACCTGTCATTCAGCCAGTTCTCAATCCATGAGGTTTCTTTCTTCTTTCTCATTGACTCAGGCTGAATGTAAAGTGGCAGTCATGTATATGTGACAACTGTGCTCTCAGTCCCTCAAGATAACTCCCTACACAAATTTTAATTGTTTTAATTTAGTTCAGCCATCTCGTCTCTGCCCCCCTTTATACTGTAAAATTGATTAGAGATTTCACTAGAGAATACACAATGACATTCTGATAGTACCTTAGAAAGAGGAAAAAGTGTTCTAGGCTTCTTTTACAGCTCGCATGACATTTAAATGCATATTTGATATTGTCCTTTTCACAGACTGTGTTTTAAATTGCTCATGTTTATAACTTTCCCTTGTAGGAGGATGTTTGATTAGTCAATAAAACGTCAGATAAGCATAAATTTCTAGAAAGTATAAAAGCCATTCAATTCTCTCTCCTGTATTGTTGCAAGTGAATTTATTCTTGAATGCAAGAGATTTCAAATCTGCTGAAGTAGACTCTTTTTGGGTACTTATGCAAGATGTGTACTTGTTGCCCTTGAGAAAAACACCAGGATATGGCAAATCATTGGACACATGTAGAATTCAAGTTTAGTCAAGGATCAGTCAACTTGTAACTACTCTTCAAATGCAGCTTTGTCTATTAAAATGAATACAGGCACCGTCCTTAATTACAAATTTGTATTGCTTTGCTTAGTCTCTATTTTTGTACAGGTATTTTTTGAGTAGTGTAACTAATATGAAGATTTTTTCTTCTTTCTTTTAATTCAGTGGCTTAATTGTTTTATAAATAGCCTTAAACAAACATACAGCATGGAGAAAACAGAGAAATAGCAGAATTCCTTTCTCAGCTGCTCATTTTGGTTTAGCACCTGCTTGAGTGTAAGCATGTCTTTGGTCCTACTGACTCAGGCAGGTTTTATCAGGTTTTGTCTCTTCCTGGTGTTGAGTTTAATTAACAAACCCCTGGTTAAGGGGTTTGTTTAGTTTGTACGGATGTCTAGACTTCCTCTAGAAACTTCTGAGATTTCCATGTGAAACCCTGAACAGCTGAAGGAGCTGGAAATCTCGTATCTGTAATCACATCTGCTGCCACTTTACATTATGCACCACACCACTCCCATGTTGGAAAAAAGACTTAGATAGTCAGGAATTAGGTTGTCATGTGGAATATGTTAAATGAGTGTCAGTAATTGGGAGCCTACTAGAAAATCAAGCTGTAAAACTGCAATGAGCCTTGAGGCTTTTTACTCTGTCTCATATAGCTTTCAAAAGATACTTGAAAAAGCTATAACTTATTATTGTGTCAAGCATTTTGCACAAAAGAAGACTTTTTACCATTTCAACAACATACCAAGCAGTATCCATCTCCAAGAAATTTCTAAACTGTCAAGATTTTTATAAAATAAACTATTTCAAGCTCATCTTCCCCGAGATTATAACAAAGTCTGTTTACAGAATACAATAAACATAACAGAATGATCAAATTTGTGTGCCAAGAGCTGTTGCTAGGATGCTGTTGGATGCTGCTGGATGGATGCTAGGCCACCAGGCACTTCGAAAGTTAGTATAACAAATAAATAAATATATAAGAGCTGACGTACAGTTTTATACCATGTGTACAGAGATGTGATTCATCTTGACACAATTAATACACGTGGGACAATGAACAGAAATGATATGCTTGAATGCGCTGAAGAAATCCTGTGATCAAAGGACAGGACTGGAAGTCAGAAAATTATGTCCAGGCCCACTGTCTGGTCTAATGGCAGATTTAAACCTTCTGATGACTCAGTTTTTTTATTTGTGAGATTAGGACAATATAAAGCATTTTGAAACACTACTATGCAAAATGTTATTAAAATTAATATGGCTAGAAGGGGTCCTATTTCTAGTTACATTTATGCAATGAATCCTTCTGAAGCAATTACTGAATTACTGGCTTTGGAAAGCAGCCAGGTGAACTACTGCACCTGGGAAGTTAAAACTGGTTCTGATCCTGATGTTGATCTTTATGTTTAAGGCGCTTTTTTTAAGCATTTATAAAGCATCCAGCACTGACATAAAGGCAAGATGAAAAGTGTAATAATAAATTAAATGGCACATCGCGGTTCCAGATTAGCAGAAAAGGAAAAGAGTGGCAGAACAAGGAGGGTAAGCAGGTCAGACAGGCTGACTGGTAGAGCACAGGCCTGGCAGAGAAGCAAAACATCCTGTTTTCTTCAGTTCCTTGTTGTGAACATCTCTGACCAGCCTTGGAATGAGTTCAGTTTGGTGTGGTGTACCTGCAAATGTATTAAGCATTACGAGAAAACACATCTTTTTGGGGTTTGATTTGGAAACAGCAAATATTTGTGGGAAACAAAAGGTAAAAAGGGAAGGAAACCAGGTGAGTAGCTAACTGTAACTTTTATTGAATAAAATAATAGGAATTAAGAAAAATAGGATTTTTTTTAAAATAAAAACCCAGGAATTAAGAGTTCCCAATGCACCGTGAGGACAAGCCAAAAGGATGTCTTTATACCATGACCAGAAAGATGAGAGTTCTACTGCCTAAGTATTCAAGGCTCTTTCACATACTTTATAAATATTTAGTATACAGAAGTTCAGCTCTCATCATTCCCAAACAATCTAAGAACCATAACTACTCCAATTTCCCCCTTTTATGTTAAAAATGCGCTCACAAACAACTTGTGGAAATCTAATCAGACTTGGGTAAATTCACAAGGCTTCTCAGAGTTAATAACTGAAACCTTCTGGTAGATGTATTTATTATTCTCCACGTTAGCAAGATTGGATCTCTGTTTAGACCAGTTCTTTTTAAAATTAACATTTGAAAGCTGGAGCATTTGACCTTTGAGATTTTATTTCAAAAAAATATATCTCTGGCCTTAATCTATGAATAAATCTTAGTTTATCATCTACCAAACTGCCTAAGCAGAAGCAGAGGCCACTATGAATCACATGCTTGATCTGGTAGAGTGATATCATACCTCTATGGTGATATTGACTTATAGGGCTAAACAGTGTATGAAGGTGAATGTGTTAAAAGAAATCTATTCTTCAAAGCATTTAAATTTCAAAATATCCTTACTTTCAAAGAAGAAAAAGTGAAATGGGCTAATGGAAGAAATGGGTGAATTTTTATGGCTTTGAAATTTGATCCAGACCCTGATATTCTTTCCTCTTTAATGCTTGATAGAAAAATCTTATTAATGTAGTATAACATAGTTACACTAGTAACATAAACCCATAAACATTGAATTTTAATTTAAAATACAGCAGAAGGAAAATTTATTTATTGAGCTCTCACAGACAGATTTTTGGCTCTGAAGATTTTAGATACTAGGTCTGAATCAGAGTTTAGACAGAAAAGAATACTAAGATTAAAGATCCCCTGACCTGGGTCTGTTTTAGAGTAACAGGTCTTCAGGGAAGAGCCCGACAATTACTCTGTTTACATAGCTCTTGTGTCTTCGTCTAACTCAATTCAGTTGTTTTTACAGAAGAACTTCTTGTTCAGTGTTTCCTACGTGGGAAGACCACAGAATGTGATCGTAGGACTATTAGGGGGAGCATCGAAATATTTCTAAAAAAGATGGGATTTTTTTCTCCTGGTCGGTACAAACTGTGGCGCAGTCTGGGCTCTTTTGTTTTTTTTTTTTTTTTTCTCCGCCGAAAATAACTTCAAGGCAACAAGATTTCCAGCATAAAATGATAGGAAAAAAATGAAGGAATGTAATTGCTGTGTGGAAGGAGCGGAATCAAGGTGCTGAGCAGGTGCGCGCCCCGCAGGGCACGGCGAACAAAAGGGGAGACGCAGTGAGGGGCTCCGAAAGCCGGGACGCAAATTAAAGACAAGAAAATCAAGGGCAGCAGATAACTCCAAGCACGACGAGGATCAGCTGCCGGCCCCGCATTCCTGTACGCCAGCTCTCCCTCCCCAGCCCCGGTTTAACATTTGGTTAA
>VZTT01063136.1:0-16918 GCA_013400855.1 Buphagus erythrorhynchus | reverse complement strand
CAATAATATTGGCTTACTTTTTAGTTCAGGCTCTTTCAGCCTTTGAATTATGCATACTCAGCTTGTCAGTCAGGGCAGCTCTTGCAACATTTCAGTAGAAATTGCTTCTCTAAGTCTTTTCCTCAAAGACATATTCCTGCTACATTAGAGTCTGCTTTGAAATCCAGTGAGAATACACTATAGAACCAGACAGCAAACACATAGATAAGTAAAAAATTGTATATGAGCATTTGTTGTTAATAGTAGTCATTTTGTAATACTCCTAGAAATCCAAACTGTTGTTCCTCACATGTTTGCAAAATTTCATGCATTTATTTCTAATCTTTCTTTAATGTTAAAATATGTTTCCAAACATATCTTATAGAGAACGTACTGTTTCTTCAATATGTTATTGTTGTCCCCATCTCTTTTTACATAATAACTTGATAAAGCAGGTGAAAAGTAAGCCAATATTATTGTGAGAGCTGTAACAATACGGGTATTTTATGACTTTTTAAAGTTGATTTGAAAGTATTCAAATATACAGTTATAATTGTTTAATTTAACACTGAATTTAATGTTTGAAAAAGTGGGGGAGAGTGAAGTGGTTAGGGGTTTGAAGCATGGGAAGGAAAAAGGTCATTATCTGCTTTTTTGCCTGGCATGAGTGAACACTGCATGTCATAACAGGTCCTGAGCTGGTTCTCCAGCATGAGTGAGAAGTAATTGCTGCACTATTATTGTACAGCCACTTAGGTACTTGGCATGCATCCCAAAGAGACATAACTAGGGAAAGCAGCACTCAGCTCTCCCTAAATACAGTGAGAATTTCACTTTTTTGAGGGGTGACAGATATACCCCTGAACATCTGCCTTGTTAGGAGTTCATCATGATGGATCTCAAGGAGAATTGCATTCCCCTCTCATAGGATAAGTTGGACATTAGGCCCATATCTTGGTAGATTCAAAACTGTTCTAACTGATTTTAGAAAAAATATGTTTTTAGTCATTCCCTTTCCTATTTGATAAGAAAAAATAGCAAGTACAGTGTAAGATTTAGGAAGTTGTGTGATGTTTAAAGCAGCCAAAATTTGTCTTGCTCAGCTTTCTGTTCATTCACGACAGCCATGACTGACTGTGCTGAGTTTCAGTCTGCAACTCAAAAAGCTTAAAATTTACCAGAGGAGGTTTGGCTCTGTGCCTCCAGGAACAGTTGTGCTACCACTGATCTAAATCATGGTGTCTAAGCCAGGCAAATGAAAATGCTCACTGGTACTTTTNATCCAGCAGTTTCTTTGCTGAACAAAACAACATTATTTGTGCTGCAATCCAGCTAATCTACTAGCACCAAGTTTAAATCATATCACCGTTCCTGATTTTCTGCATTAAATCCTGCTTTAGACAGATTTTCACTTAGGAGTGGCCAGGACCTCTGAAAGCAGGGGCATATGTTGGATGTTTAAGGTAAGGTGGATTTAAAGTGAAAATACCCTCCAATATATTAAATATTTACTATTTTGTCATCGTGTAAACACATTGAGATAATAAATGGTTGTGTTACAATGTAGGAATCATATTTCCAGTGCAAATAGATGTAAATGTATTTTTATTGATTGAATTTTAATTTAATGTCCAATGTTCAGTAAATAATTTGCCACATTCTTGAGAATGGTAGCTAAATTAGGACTATTAACTAATTTAGATTTCAAAAAATAGTTAAAAGTGTATGTGATGACACCACTGGTAAAACAATTTGGCAATAAGTTGTACACATTAAAGCGTACATTCAATACCTGATGTAGGTATTGGATAATTAAATTTGTGAAAATCTAGGACTAAGTCATTAGGAGAAGTGAGAGCAGAGGCCAGCCTTCCTGGGGATATTCATGTGGGGACAAAGCTGGCAAAAGTGGTGGGCTAGAAAGCAAAACAGAAGAGCAATTTTCTAGGCATGGGGAAAAGTGAGTCCTGTGAAACACGGCTGTGAAAATGTTCTGCCTTTAATCCTGGTTTGAGTGGCCAGATACGAGCAGTAGGATCTGTGTAGGAGGTTGTACTGACTCTGCTGCTCAGGCTTGGTGGTTAAAGATTTGCATTTGCTGTACGATTGTGCAGCCTCAAATCTACTGAAATGAAGGAATGTCTTAGCTTTTCTGTGCAGAAAAATTCTCCTTGAGGCAGAGATCCCAAAGTTCAAGTAACTAAAGTTAACTAGAAGGTTCCTCTAGACACAAACACCCACACTCCACCCTACCCTCAATTTTCTACGTTTGCGTAGTGATTGACAAAGGTGTTACTTTTTTTCACTTTTAAAAATAGTGGAAGCTGAAGAATAAAGGTTATGTCTTGGTTCTGTTACAGCATCTGCTGACTAGGACACCTCTTTTCCATGGTTAGTCACTGAGATGCTTTTACTGATTTGGGAAATATGGCTCAAAAATTCTGTGAACTAGCTTGTCAGCATCAGAGTAGTGAGTCCCAAGTCTCTTCATTTCTTGACTGCACATCTTAGACATGGGTACAGCAGGCTGACAATGATTTTACTACAGAAGTGGGAACAATAATAGGTTAATTTTAAACACATTTAAATCATCATTAAAAGCTGGAATTTTCATCGTACTCACAATCAATGTTTTGTCTTCAAAATCTCAAAATGGAAATTACAGAGGATGGAATAGTGTCATTCTTGATAGCCAGTCTATAAGACAGTAGAGGTTTATGGACTGTGAGTGGATGGACCAAGAAGGGCTTGAACATGGTTGAGTTACAAAACCCCACAGTCAAAGGTGTTAAAGCCAACTGACATCAAATTTCTAGGAAATCTTAACTGCTAAGTATGTTTGTTAATATGAGATCTTCACAACACATATATTGTCTCTTACAAGGTTTCACAACACAGAACTTGCTTTCACTACTGTGGCAGTTCAGAAGCAAACAGAGTAAGGATCCAAAGCTCATGGAAGTTTTGCAGGAGGTACTGGACCATCATGATTTCCATCAGATGCAACATTTATCTTCATCTTGCTTTCATGAGGGGTTTGGTTGGTTTGTCCTTCCAGTGTGAATTTGGGCTTTTTCTGGTGTGTGGAGATGCTGGTGCATCATTTATATGCCTGTAACACCTGAGGGGTCCATGTTTTATCTTCCTTTCCTGCTAATTTCTACTGACTTACATTTAAATATTGACAAAATTTCAAGTATTGCTGGATCAGAGTTTTTGAGATGTATCAGTAGTTATTTTGGGATTAGAAAGTCAGTTATAACTGGTGCTTTGCTGCCACGCCTGTGGGACTTTGTGTCTTTTCATTAACATGCTTATGAAATAGAACCAAATGTATGGAAACTTGTAATTAGTCTTTCTCCTCTATGTTAAACAAGTGTTGCTGTTGCCTTTTAAGGGAATGTACTTTATTGCTGCCTTGGGGGCACAGGGGAAGGATGGAAGGAAGCAGTGGTTAGGCAAAGGCTGGTGGTCAGTTGATGCCAGATGTCACAGTGGAAGACCTTTGGAAGACTTGAGACTGGTGACCTACTCCAAAAAGGCCTAAAAGTGGCAGATACTGGAAGCTGTAAGCTATGTGCTTACAATGAGGTGCATAAAACATAAAGCAATATTAGTTTGTATTGTCACTGCTTTACAAACTACTTTGTCACAGCCACCCCGAGCTCCAGGAGAAAGCCCGTGGTCCCAGCTGTCTCATTGATCATATGCCACTAGTTGTTGCAGCACACACAATTGAATTGCTTTTCCCTCGGGGAAACAGTGTCTCCAGGTGTGCTAATAATAAAATTAATAGCTTAGAGAAACTGCTTGCCACAGCAGCTGTGGCTTTACAATGAGAGGATCGATTCCAGTGTTTAACTGTCCTAATTCCATAGTGGATACCCGACTCAGCCACCGCTGAGATACGTTCAGTCTCACAGCTGATCAATACATCCCTGATTTAAAACAAAGAGCCAAGATTCAGGATTAGAAGTCTTTCTGAATAAAAGGATGTAGGTTAAAACTGTCAACACCCTTCAACTATTATCTTAACATAAAAGTTAGGAGTGCTTCAGCTAGTGCCTCCACAGGAAGTGGATGTGATTCTACTGACTATATCCCACTCATTTTGTGAAGCATTAGCTTGTAAATATTAGGATGTAAAATGGCACTTAAATCTTCTTGACCTGCCATTTTGTAGAGCTTCATGAATTCTGATTGTAATTGATAATATTACTTTAGTGTGAATAATGTATGTAGTCATACACCATAGTTATTACTGTCATAGAACACTGCTGTCAGTAGCCACAGATTTGACTGCCAGCAATGTGTCTTGAGGGGCACAAATGCTTTTCATATTGGATTTTGAGAAGATCCTGAATCTGAGTGCTTATAAATGTCAAGATTTAGTCTGTGTATGAAAGAAAATATGCATTTTTAGAAGTTGATAATGGAAAGTGAAAGAGCATTAAACATTATTGGACATGGGGCTGAAATTTCAGTGACAGCTTCTTAGTTGCAAGAGAAATGAGAAAGACATTGAAAATCACAGCTTGTTTGCCAAACTTGGGTAGAGTTTGTTTGTTTGTTTGTTTTATTAAACTTGCAATTTGGACTGATCATAGCCTTTATTGTTCCTTGTTTTCCTTATGTCTTTAGATGACAATAGTTCCACCACAGCTACCTACCACAATTTAGCACAGCAAGGGAGGGAGCTCCGGGACATTTCTGTCAGCCATTAAAAACAGCAGTTCCCTGCAGAGGGAAAGTAAATTCTCCTTTCCTCTCCCTTGGAGTTCAGTGAAAGGAATCAAAATCACCTCTCTCTATTGCATTCGATACCACCAGAAGCGTGTGGCTTTATTTGATTCTTGCAAATTTAGGAAATCTAAAGCTATCCATAAGAAGTTTGAGAGTGCTGCCCTAATCTAGTGGAGGCTTTTGTAGGCATTGGGCAATTGGGGGTTGTACCCAGACCTGAAAAAAAATAAAGCAGTTAGGGAAGGAAAGAGTTCTAAACAAATATAAGTGTTAAAATGCTGTTCATACCCTAGCATAACCAGACCTAAACCAAGCCTCTGTGGTGTGTTTCTGAGGCAGATAACTTTGGATGGTTGCTTAGAGATACTGGTAGGAATGGAACCTTTGTGGTTTTGATTGTTTGAATAAATAAACTTGTTAGGAAAAATGTTCGTTGAGTTACTTAAATACACTGCTGGAGACAGGCTTCCAATGGGTAAGGTCTTAAAGGTGCAAACATTTGTGAAGCAGCAACCAGGTTTTCCCTAAATGGGGAGCATGGCTTGCTTAGGAGGGCAGGCAGGCTGAGAACGAGCCTGTGTAGTGTTTCTGTGAGGCAGCAGCTCTAGATGGTTGTTGAGAGGTATTGGTGTAGTGTGGCATCATCTCCCAAAAGATCTACCAGCACTCTCAAAGTTCAGCCACTGTCCTTGGCAATAAGGAGACTTGGTGGGGAAAGGTGACAGGGATGAGAAGACCCAATAAAAAAAGCACATTTAAAAGGGACTTCAGCCACCTCCAGTTTACACCAGCAGGTAAAGCATTGCTTGTATGGATGGGGAGCATCAACACCAAAGAAATGCTGGTGGTTTTTGCAGGTCTGAGATGTGCACAGTGCTTTTTGTCTAAGACATGTTGCTTTTTGTCTTGTGACTCTGGCCTTTATTTACATTGCTTATTCTGACAGATGTGGGAGAGGTCTGCACTTCTATTTTTATCAAGTATGTTTCAGTGACTTTGTTTTATAATAAATTGCTTCAATTTTTTCAGCCTCTTAATGAATTAAACAACATCCAGAGATAAAATGTCTCAGGATAAATAGTTTCAAGAGACTATCCAGGGCCATGACTAGATCACTAATTAGTTGTTTTTTTTCTTTTCTTCTCTGTGTCTCAGTGCCACACACACTTTGTACACAAAGGTTGAGGGCAAGAGATAAAGTTAAATGTTAAGCAGCAACCAACTTTTCCCTAAATAGGAGCATGGCCTAGTTAGGAGGGCAGGGAGGCTGAGAACGAGCCTGTGTGGCATGTTCCTGAGGCAGCAACTTTAGAAGATTTCTGGGATATATTAGTGGAAATTAAGGCAGACTCTTGGGGTTTTGATTGTTTGAATTAATAAATTTGTGAGGAAAAATGTGCTTTGAGTTCCTTGAATACGCTGTTGGACACAGGCTTCCAATGGGGAAGCTCTTAAAGGTGCAAATTAGAGTTTGGTCTGTTGCTGCCATGCATTTGCAAGTAGTGGGGCTGAGAGTCTGAGAAGCCTTAGGAGATCTGTAGGATTGTGTTCTGGAAGAAATCCAAGAAATTGGTTTCATCTGAAGAACAGAGTTCAGATGGGAGATTAAAGAAATCATGTCTCTACTTCTGCATGAGGCTGAACGAGAAGTCTGCATGAGGGGAGCAATTTAGAGGTCTCACAGAGATTTTTTTTTTTTTTCCAGTTGGTGTCATTGCAGGTGAAGTTTTCCACTGATCTGTGGAAAATTTGGACTGCATTTCCAGTCTTTTCTTAACAGCTGTGAACATTCAGCTCTTTATTTATTAAAAACTTTAATTTTCAAGAGACGAGTATATGCTGCAGAGAATCTTTTTCTAAAGCTGTTTGAGGTAAAGCGTATCCTTCTAACATACAAGTTGCTTCCTCACTCCAAGTTATACGGATTTTTATTAAACAATAATATTATTGTTAAACCTCTTAAGGTATTTTTAAATCTGTTAAACCTCCTAGTTGTGTGAGGGTCATTTTTGCATAGGAAAATGTGGTCGTGGTGTGTTGGTCACATTGCAGTACTGCCAGTCCATGGTATTGGCCTAACTGGTTTTTGTTCCATTAGCAAATGTCATTGAGTTTTTTATGGTGCTTTAAAAGATATTCAGCTTTAAGAGAATTAGTTTTATAAGCTGCAGAGAAGCATCAGTAGCTGACTAATAAAGAGACATAATTTAGTTTTCATTAATATTACACTTACAAGATTAAAACAATGAATTTTTATTAAATAGACTTGTATAAAAAGTCATTTTGATTAAGACACTGTCTTCATATAATGGATGTTGGTTCCATGCAGAGTAATGGATGAAAATTGCCTCTAGGAAAAAGAAAAAAAAAAGAAAAAAAAAAAGCGTAGAAAGAGATGAAGGCAAAGGTTTTCCTCCATGCCTTGCCAATACTCACAAACTTGATTTAACATTTCTTTTGTCTGCTTTTAATTTTATGGAATTAATAATTGGCTTAGAGTAATGGAATATATTTATTTTTTTAAAGAACATCTTTAGATGTCTTGCTTTAGACCCAGTAATTTTTCATATTTTTTTGAAAATAAATTTCAACTGACTAGAGGGTTTTAATGTTATGGTATAGTCTTGAAAGATGCTAACAGGCAGTTTAAAACTACAAAAAAAAAAAATCCTGAGGAGTTTCATTGGTACATTAGGATTGAGTATGTTTGTGTGTAAACGAGAACCAATTTGTGGATGTGTTTGTAAGCTGATTTCAAGGCAAGTCCCACAAACACAGCCCAGTGTAAGATAGACATTTGTAATAAACGCTGTCAGAATTCTCTGCATCGAGCCCATGAGTGTCTGTGTGGCAGAGCTGGTGTGAGGCTGGCTGGCACAGCAGGAAGGGGATGGGCTGGGGGCACTGCCAGCTCAGGGGGGCTCTGGAGGGTCCCTCTAGGTCCTGTTCCCTGGGTTGTGTGGAGCAGGAAGAGGAAGGAAGCTGCTCCAGCTCTGCTGCAAAGCTGGGGATTCAGTTCTCCATTTGAAATGAGGAGAAGGCAGCAGCTCTGCAGGGAGTGTTTTCCTGCTGCCTCCCTCTCTTTGTACCCCCTCTGCATTCCCAGGGCCCGGCTGGAGCAGCAGAATTGGGACCTGTCTTGGGAAAGTTCATCTTAAATGACAATTATTGCTGCTGTGCTGACATCATCTGTGTGAGCCAAGGCACAAGGGTGCATAGGGGAGGCAAAATTCTGTGCTAAAGCCCTGCTGAAACTAAATAAACTCTCTTAAGGGGCAAAGACATGTTTTCTTTAACCCTTGGGCTATCTCCTTGATAAATTTCAAAGGCTTGCTGTGAGCAACAGAGGTGTTAGTACTTCCTAAGTATCTTGTATAAAATGAAGCTAAACCTTGAATTAAGTTGTTAAGCCTTGTACAGGTTGTCTTATCAATCCCTCCTGTAGCATCTCAGTATAACTTCCCAAAATGGAAAGTTTTGGTTTGTGATGGCATTAAGAAGATAGTGCTATACAAGTGCAAATCCCTGTCCTTGATTTTTATTTTGATAATTTCTTTAGCAATAACCCAAGTGCCATTTTGGTGTGGAAGAACAACTGTGTTGTATAAAAGCAGAGTATTTTCTTTCATTTATAGGTTTGGGTTCTAGGAAGAAGGTGTTGCCAGGGATTAAGTGTAATCAAATTCCAACTCTCATCTCTTAAAAAGTAATTCAACAAATGAATGAAGGACAGAAAACATTTTCAGCCATTTCTACAATATGTGGCTTTGTGTTGCATTGAAAATGCCAATAAGCTACAGTTCCAGAACAAAAGCATGGAAAACAAATGTAAGTTCACAATAATTCAAAGGCCATGGTCTTTATTATCCTTTTAATGAATAGATGAATTACACTGGAATTTTATAAGCCTTCTATGAATATTTTTTTCTTACACAATGACTGTTTATTCTCACTTGACCTCAGTGAAATTATGTGAGAGGTAAATGTAATTGTTAGTTACAATCTGAAATACTTTTTGATCAGTGTTGTCACTTTTCTTGTTGTTCAAACCCATCTTGCTGGAGAATACAAGGCTATAATATTTTATAGGGCTTTTTACTATTTTTTTCCTGCTACGTTTTTCATCTTCCACTGGAAAGCCAGAATTTAGAGAAGGAGGATCTTCTCAGATGTTCTCTCCACCCCTAATTTATTTCCCATTTGTCTTAGTTATTTTCTGTCATTTCTGTCAATGCTATTGCTTGATTGCACATCAGAGCTTTTGTCCATCAAAATTAAAGGATGTGCAATCCATACTGTACTGGAATACTTAGAGGAGAAGCAGCACTGCCAACATGGATGCTCAAAAGGCTGAGCTCGAAACTACTAAGTGTTGCTGCACTAAGTGACTAGGAAGAGTCTTTCTTAGGTAGCTACAGAAAGTCTGAAAAAAATAATTTTGAAAGAATAGTAATATTTGTTAGAAATGTATAAAAGATAAGGCAGCCATATAATTTCATACATATATTCCCTAGACTCATGTGGAACATGAGCATCTTAGGAAGGGAAAACAATTTATGTAGAAGCTTTAAGTCATAAATGTGAAATAAACCCTCTATCATTAGTACCAGGTGATGTCAATCACTTTTCTCTTGCAAATAAGGTCTATAAATAGAGCAATTACTACATAAGCAGTCAATTATAAAATGTTGCATTGTGGAAAAAAAACACAGTACATTGGCTTGCTGTCATTTCCAGAAAGGCTTTAACCTTTTACTAAAAAATAAATAAGTGATTATGATTCAGTGGGAAGGATCTAGAAGAGCTGTTAGAAGAAGAAAGTGGTGTTGTATATGATCCCTTCCATAGGATTTAGGAACTCCAGTGTTCTTAGCTGAGTTCTGTTGCTGATGATTTGGATTGAAATGATGGACTGAAAAGCAGAGCCTTGGTCTTTACAGGGTCATGGGGGCCACAATTACTATTGGAGTAGTGAGAGGAAATGAGTTTTTTGAGAAAAATGTTCCCAGCTGCAGTTGAGTTCCTCAAGCCTTCGTTCAGAAGGGTGGCACAACACCAGGTGTTGCAGGACTGACACAGCTCTGCAGCAGATGTGGATTGTTTACAAACCTCTTTTTGTTGTTCCTGGGTAACTTTCCTCACGTGCCTTAAAAGAATTCAGGCAGTCACATTACTCAGTGATGGATCACAGTTTCAGAAATCAACACTCTTTTGTGCAAATGTTAATATGATACACTAAAATAACCACCCTATTATTTAACATTTCTGTCAGTTAAATTGTTTGGGGTAAGTAGTGTCAGGGTAAGTGGTTCTTCCTGTATTCTGGTGACACAAATTGTTTCTTCCCACTGAGTTGTAGAATTAGGTGCAACCAATGTGTGTATTGGAAATGCTCAGACTCTGGCATTGTGAATGCCAGAATTCTGTGGTTGGACACCACAGTGTCCTCATTCTGCACTAGAAATGCCCAGAATAAATAGAATGTTTAAATAATAAAATGTGGAGTGATGTCTCTACTACCTGGAATGAAGGGGCATGTGGATACACATCCTAGAACATCAAACCAACCTCCTGGAAAGGAAGGGTAAGGTCAGTTAGACACAAAAACTGGTTTTGAGGGGCCCTGCTGACATCAGATGTGTTTGCAACCAGATTCAAGAAGTTTTGGACAAGTTTATTCATTATAGTGAGGGAGCAGTTACATGTTCTACTTTCATGTACAACTCTGTGCTGTGATTTTGAGGCCTCCTAATCGACTGCTCTGCTTCTTTATTGAGTTGGGACTCTGCACATCTCAGCCAGTACTCTGTAATGAATACAGAAATGTGTCTACATCATCAGTAAAACCTGGGAAGAGACATCTGATACCTCTTCATACATAATCCGTGATTCTTGGGTCCTTAAGTGTCTGTTTCACAGTAAAAACAAATATGTTGTTCTTGTATTAATAATACAGTATGATCTCTTCTGCCTCCCTGTTTGGAGATGTGTTTAAATGTGAAAAAACCTCACTGTATTATGTACATGCACTGTATAATATATAAGTAGTTCTCCCTGTGGAGTAAGTTGACTATAGCTGACATGGTTTGTTCTTATATTTATTTAGTGATCACTGTGTTGAATCTTTCCCTACCAGCTCTGTGTAATTGGTGCTTTTGCAGGAGGCTGACTTGCCTTACCTGGGAAAACTTTTGGAATTGTAGTTCAAGTGACTGTGGGAACCAAACAAGTTTTCCTTCCAGAAACAAACATTGTACAAAGTGAGACACATTCCCAAAATTCTGTCTAGGAAAATAGCTGTAATCTTTGTTTATATGTGGTAGATACAAATAATTGTAACTACTCCATGGTGAACATGTAACTTGTTAAAAGCAGTAGCATTTAAAGGGATCAAATGATTAAGGTGAGCTCTTCAATCAAATACATATAGAGACTAAAACAGGCTTTGGAAGTACATACCTCAAACGTGAGGCAATTCTGCTTCTGAGATGCAGAGAAAAGCAAGGTCAGAAGCTACACAGAAGTTAGAAATTGTGCAATACCAGAGCATGGGGTGTAGTACTGCAGTCTGCCTCCTGTTTCATGAGCTGTTTCACATAACACTGCTGTGCTAGAACACAGGTTTATGAATAGGAAATTTAATTTTGAGCCTTTTTGTGTATAAGGAATGAAGTTCTGAAGAGGTGAAAGTAAAGGGGAAAAGAGATGTGTTTGTTGTTTAAATTATTATTCAAAATGTTTGAGTTGGTTGTTTTGAAAAATGCCTGGAGTGAATGAGATGCAGAGAAGTGGTTGGTGTTTAATTACACAGGACTGCCACCTAGCATCAGCTCACAGCTCTGAGCAGCATCAGACTTACAGCAGCATCACTCCTGTGCTTTCACTGAAATTCATTTTTTCTTTCCAACCCTGTTATTGGAATATAAATGTCTATGCAAAAAAAAAGACAGTTCTTACATGGTAAACCTCTGATATTAACATTAAAAGCTTTTTAATTCAGACAAATGGAAACAGGACTAGTAAAAGCTTTTTTGTTAGATAGATATAATTATATTATAACGAATAATAATGGTTTCCAAGTTTGTCTAGGTGGATGACATGTTCATAAATGTTACTATTTCAGCAGCTCTCAAAAATCAAATTTTATGTTTAGTATTGTTACTTCTTTCAAATTCAAGCATAAACTGGAAAATGAAGATATCTCTTCATGGCATTAGTGCACATACCCCAGATTTACATATTTCTAAAAGGAACAATATCTGTGCAATCATGATAAAGAGGGCCACAGTAATCAAGACATGGCTGATTCTGTACGTGGCAGCAACAAGATGATTTATATTTGGAAATTTGTGAGATTTGTCAGGACATTTGATGCTGTCAAATAAGGGAAATACCAGCTCTCAGTCTTATACCCTTTTAGTCTGAGTATAGCATAGAGTAAATTAATCCTTTATATTTCTCTCAAGTGCAGTGTGAAGCCCGAACACCAGGCAAAAAGCTGCTTTACCTGAATGATCTGTTAGTGCTTTGTTCTATTTTCTTACTCTATATAGTAAGTAAAATATATTAAAAAAAAAAAATCTAAGACATACCAAAATATTGCATTTATATTGATGTTGTATTTAATGAGTCCTTTATAGGATGTAATACCAAGTGTTAATCAATAGACATGCCAGAATAACTTCCAATACAACCTTTTAGAGTTTTTAAAATTAATTCTTATTAAAATTATTGACTTGTTGTGACTTACTGGGGTTGCAACTGGAGCAGTTTTTCATCCTAATTAGGAGGTTAGGTTCCTCTACTCAAACTGCAGATAATAGTGTAATGATTGTCATCTGGAAACATAAAAATCAATGTGAGATACTATCAAAATCTGCCGACTGTCACAAATTATGGAAATTGCTCACGGTTTTAAAAACACTGCTAAACGGTGTTTCCTTTTATTCTTTATAACATATTCAAGCACAGCTACTCAAGAGTGCCTATTAACATAAAGCAAGTATCAAGTGGTGCTCAGATAGTTAGGGCCACCTCTTAATCTGTGATGTAATTTACAAATATTTTAGGAGAGATATGGAATAGTCTTTCTTTTATAGTATTAAAAAATCAAATATATTATTACAAATTATGTAGCAGGATTGTATTGTAGTTGACATTGCTCTGTTTTCTGGTAAATTATATTTGTTGATGCAGTAAAGAAACTGGAATGTGAAGATAATGGCCACACACATGGCTGTACATTTCCCTCACTGGTATCACAGGAGAATTGGAAAATTTTAGGTCATTCTATAGATATATATTCCATCTTTTCTTTTACAGTCTTCACACTGGAATGTCAAGGGGCAGAAATGAGAGAAAAAGAAAAATAGAATGTTAGTTGTCACTGGGGCTGTGCTTCAGTTAGAGGTTATTTATAGTGATTTTGTTTTTAATATTTGATGTACACAGACCTTTCCTTCTCAGTCAGGTGTAACTCTGAAAAATCCTCTGCTATAATTGCCTTTGGAGGTCTATGGGAGGTTATAAAAACATGATACATGCTGTTTGATTATAAATTACTACATATTTTCCTATTCTGTCTGCCCTGTCTGCAGAATTTATTCTCCCATTTTATAACGTTCCTATGGAAAAAATAGTGTTCTTCATAGGAATGTTAGTATCATTTCCCCTTACATCATGTGTAAGGGGAAATGAGCAAAACCTTTGGATTCAAATGGAAACTAAGCTGATGCTTGCATGCAAACCTTCACCAGTTTGCCAGGTCCTTGTCTCTTTGGAAGTACCTTAAAGCAACTCATTTCAAGTTTTGTGATGAAGCACTACAAGTTCTGGGTCCAAATCTTATATATTATTTTTCCTTTCTACTTCATCATCTGTGTGCAGGTGGAATCCTTCATGAAAGTCTTTTAAAAATCCACACAGCTTTAGAGATAAAAAAGCACAGAATCACAGGTATTGTGGGATGGTGGCATATGTGTTCAGGGACGTGGGGATTTTATTATTCACCATTGCTCAGAAATTTAGAATCAACTGATTTGTAATGTGTACTCTGATGAGTTGACTGAAATTTTAAGTGGTGTATTTAAATTTTAATGCAAACAAATTTTTTACAAAACCAAGACTTTTACTGGTATGCAGCTTTGTGTTTTCACTGAAAAAGGGCTTTGAAAATCATGATTCTACCCCTGCTTGGGGCAGAAAATGGCAGAATCCCCAGCTGATGCAAATCAGTGTATCTCCATCAACTCAGTGGAGGTGAAGAGATTTATGGGAGCTGCAGAGATAATCATCATTATCTTTGTGTGAAGAAGATAAAACTGGTTCTGAAGATCTACACAGTAGATTATTACATTATTTGAAAAGTGTTTATTAACCTTACACTATTAAATAGAAAATAGCATCTGGTATCTGATCTAAGAGGAGTTAGGATTTAAAACACTTGAGAGGAAGACAATAAACAGCTGTGCCCATGGTGGGCTTTGGAGAGCATTCAGTTGTGTCCACATCGGATTCAAACCTGCATGCTGCTGGGTGAACTCCTTGGTCAGAAACTCTTGCTTTGAGTTGCTCAGATGGGGAACCAGAATTTCTTGGAAGAAAGCCTCTTCTACAGCAGCAGTGCTATATTTCAAAATGTAAGTCTCATTAAATTCTTTCTGATATAAAGCAAAGCAAATTGTGAGTACAATAATTAGAAGCATAGTAACCAGCACAAGCTGCTTTTCTCCATTAAAGTGTCAAATTCAATCCCCAGTGTGAAAACAAAGCAAAATATAATTTTAGTGAAATGTTTGGGGAATAAAAGAAGAAATATTTTTGTTTGCAGGCTCCTTAGAAACAAATAAGCATTAGCTCTGTCAAATACTGAATTATAGGTGAATTCAGTTTAAATTATGTGAACTACACATCCATTGAAATTTGCCTAAAAAGACTTACTGTAAAACTAATGCTGTGAAAAAGCTCTTCCTTTCAAACCATGTAAAGCTCCTGAATACTTTTTGTAGGTGGCTGCACATGTTTTGAACGCATTCTAGTAATGCCTAACACCTTCCAAAGTTCCTTTCAAGCACTGAAATTCATATTCAGCACATCTGTGTTCCTACAAGACTTGCAGTAATAACCAGATTGGTTAACTATACTTTTTTTTTTAAGATTGATTTTAATGTTTTAATCGATTTGAGGCAGATAAACTCAGTTGTGTGTAAAATCTTATTTATTTGGAGACAAAAGGGAATTGAGTTTTGATAGAAAAAAAAAGACCTACCTTCCAGAGAAGAAAAGTTCTTAGACTCTACTTTTTATGGCATATTCAGCATACTTAGAAAGTCATCATTTTGGTCAGCATTACTCATTAAATATGGAATTTACTCTATTTTAGTGCATTTTGGATCCAGGATTGCAATTACAAGCATTGAAAAGTATTGTAGGTATAAGTATAGTGTATTAGTTATTTTTCTTTCATCAATCCATTTCATCAATTGACTTTTCCTGGCTAGTAATTACTTCAAAGAGCTGCATATAAATGCACACCATAGAAACTCATTAATTTTCAGTAATTTTGGAAATGCACATGAGGAATAGATGAATTCTGAAAATCTGTGCTATTGTCCCATGCTGGATTCATTTATAAGGAGAACTGTAGCTCTCTGCATATGCACTGCACCTAGAATTTGTGAAATTAAGAGAAAAATGGAGAACAGTTTCTAGAAGCGCAGATGGGTTTGGGGAACACTCAAATTTAAGAAGCTTCAAAAAGCTCAGGCACAAAAATGGGTCAAATTCAAGTAGCTGACACCCCAAAATGTTAATGAAGTTCTGATTACAAACAGGGTAAAAGAAAGTCTTGTGATCTTGTCAGTTCACTGCTCTGAAATGTGTGCATCATGCTCCAAATTTTATTTGTGATGGGTTTTTAAAATCAATTACTTTATTTATTTTAAATCTTTTTGTTTTACCTGCTGTACTACAGATTTTGTACATAGCTTCCCATTGGATCTGTTTTGAGCACCTCCTGTGTTACTGGTTTTGTTACACACACCCTGATCTGGAGCAAAACTCTGCTGCCCCAAATACTTTTCCACTGTTGTTACTTTGTCTGTTTTTACTGTACCAGGTTCTCATGCAAATCAGAGATTTGGTTTAGCTGTGGAGCCTGAGCACAGCGTTTGTAATCTCATGTGTGTGTTTTAGTAGAAATTTTAGGAGTTTTTCATGATATGACACTTTTCCTAGTTAAATTCCTAGTGGGAATGATAAGGAAATCTGCTTTTGGTCCCTCTGATAATTTATGTTATTTAGCAAAGTGAGGATTAGCCTGGTTCTACATAGATAAGTAGACTTATCCCTAGACTTATCTAATTTCTGGAATTTTTAGGAAGTATGGACAAATCTCTCTATAGAACGAAATAACTTTTGAAAGCATTCTGATTCTTCATTAAACAAAATCTAATTAACTGATATGTCACAATTTCATGTTGAATTAAAATTTTTAAGTCACATATATTTGAAGTCCTGATCTGACCATCTGTCTGGTGATGCACTTGTACTGTATCAGAACTAACATTAGTGCAGGCTAAATGGAGGCATAGCACTGTGGACCAGTCTGTATTTCCTTCTTATCACTCAAAACTCAATTTCTAAATGGGACATTTCCTAATTCTGTAGTCTTGATTATTGGAAAATATTCCGGCAGCCTCATGTAAGTTTTTTATATTGACTGTAAAAAAACATTTTAGGTGGATAAATGACTTAAAGAAAAGCACATATCTATGATTTTTTCACCTGTGCAAAAGAGAGGAGAAGCATTGCTTGTTCAGGCTATAATTTCTAAGCAGCTTTCAAAATTTAAGCCAGCCACCTAGAAAACTGAGGATTCCATCAAGATACCATAGAAGTATATAGATTTCCTTGAACATATTTCTAGGAAATTAGATGTAAGTAGTTTATTTTATGTTTATGAATCACTCTTTTCAGTTAAACGTTATTCCACTTCCATAAATTCAGTTGCAATTGAGGTCATTACAGGTCTTTCTCTTGAGGAGTCGCCCCAAGCATTGAGATCTGTGTGTTTTAGAATCTCTCCTTTGCAGATCTTCTAATACATAAATGTTACCATCAATTCAAAATTGCAGAGATAACCCGAATCTGTAAGCTACTCTTAAGAAATTTATTTCTTTTCCTTTTAGCCTTTTTT
>VZTT01063135.1:30907-46839 GCA_013400855.1 Buphagus erythrorhynchus | reverse complement strand
GTCAGGTTGAATGTTATAAAACACCCAGAAACACAAAAATACCATATTAGAAACACTGTACAGTAAATCCTCTGATTTAGTGTGTCTTTTATGTCCCTTAAAGTGCTTTTTGAGCTTTATAATTTTGTGCTTCATAATTTTGAACCAAGAACACAAAAATCCCTCTATCAAAATATTTTAAAGGTAGGCACACATGAAAGTGGATCCAATTCAAAAGTACTTTATGTTCAGGTAAAAACAAGCAAAAATAAAATACTTGATATGTAAATTAAATTATTCCAATATAAGTATTGAATTGGATTTCAAAATCATAATGGAGTAAACATAACAGTTTATAGTTTAAACAGAATTTAAACTGATTTAAACNTTAAACAGAATTTAACCTGATTTAAACCTCCTTCACGACTTCACCTCCTATCACTTTGACAAAAACAAATACTATTGCTCTCCACGATTTGGGTGGAGGAGGGGAAGTAAAAATAAAGTACTGCAGTCAGGAATTTGGCAGGAAGAGAGCACTGCAAACAAGACTTAAAATTTATTTCTTTGAGTGTAAAGCTTGGATATGTATAGCACCTTCCCATATCCAACAAGCCCTTGCTGAAGTGTTAATAAATAACAATAAAATGACAGCTATACTGTACGATTAGTACATTAAAAAAAATATTCAGAAAAAGGACTGAAAAGATTTCCAAGTGGCATGGGCTAGAATAGACTCAAATCCATGTGATATGGTTTTAAAATAATTGCATTGATCCTGACATGATTTAGAGGTGTAAAGGAGGTCAGCCATTACAGATCTTTTTTCCACAATCAGAAGTATGTGATTCAGACTTGCAGCTAAAATTGACTAGAACTTAGATGACTTGGGACAATAAAACAGTACATTAAGAAATTAAGAATCAGGCGTGCTGAGACATTCAGAGCTGCATGCAGAGATGAAGCTGCACACAGAGAAGAGTTTCATAGTTTATTTTTACAAGACACTGTTTCAAGAACTCAGTCATCTCCCAAAGCATACCTACAGTCCAACTGTTTGGTGCCTGAATAATAATTAACCCGTTCACTAGCCTGAAAAATCATTCAAAATTTCAATTCCAAGAACTTGTATTTTAAATACATGACAGTAAAATCTAACCACTTCTCTGTGGATAGAGAAGCAATCTGAATAGCAATTTTAACACTAAGAACCTGTTTTGACTACTTTGACATATATATTTGAATAAGTTAGGTATCTAAAATACCCGTGTAGTATAAAAATTATCTTGTAGGATTTGCAAACAATGGCTTTACAGATGCTTTCTCAGATGCCCAAACAAGTTAGTTAAGCTGTCAGTGGTTAACAGTTTCAGTCAAATAACCACTGGTTGAACTGTTTAAACTTGCTGGGATACTAGTTTCCTATGCTGTTCATACCATCACATGGTTTATGCTCTGGCTATCACATTATTCTCTCCATGAAACACTAACAAGCCTACCAAACATTTTACAGACATCAATTATACCATAACAATGTGAAAATATCTTCTCCTTACACTTTATCTTTTCAAAGGAAGTGACTAAGATATAAGAAACATTTATTAAAGACAAACTATGACACCTTTTGGGATTTAAGTAATTTGAAAACCCCTCTGCCTAGGTAGAAAAAATTCAGGACAGATTTTGACCACTACCCTGATTAAGATTTCAGAAAATAGTCAGATACACTTTCTGAAGCATGTTTGTTTATAAAGTAGTAAGCATGGGGGGAGGAGGAGGAGGCAAGAAAAAGTAAGTTGAATTATGTTGAAAGCACCATTAGTACGTTGGAAGTATCACCTGCAGAGAAGCAGTAAGAACACCAACAGGTGCAGCACTGTCTTGAAACATAAATTAGACAAATTGCATTAGGAAACAGGATTAGAAAAGGATTTTCTCATGCAAAAATGCATTCAAAATATATCTTCTCAACTTAAATTGCACTTGTTACTATAAACTAAGACTTTACTCAGCTTGTTAGAGAAACTAAAAAAAATAAAATTATGCAAGTGAGCCTGTACTTAATGGTTGTGGTAAACCTTGTCAATCTCAAACCACTGTTTCTTTCCCTTTAAACACCAGAGAGCTATGCAGGCAAGACTTTACTCCACACCTTAATGCAGCTCTGTCTACTTTTTTCATCTAATATGGGAACTCTCAACAATTCTCAGCTGTTCACCTTAGTAGGTCTGGACAGACACATTCTGCATTTAAGGAGAACAAGGCTTACTGGTCTCCCAGTGTCCAACTGGCTCCCAAGAGATTAGAACACAGAATTAATTCAGATGCTACTCAGTGCACTGTACTTATGAGCATGGGATTTGGGACTGGAGAGACTCTCCTAGATTAGCCTAGCAGAGACCTTAGAAACTCACTGTTTACTTGTTTTGACTTCAGACAGCAGGGAAGTTTAGCTGCTTTCCTATTTTGGACATAGATCTAGATGGTTTTGGTATGAATCCATCTCCCCATCCATATTCATTCACCACCACAGAGTCATTTCAGTCTACAAGATCCAAACCTAAACTGATAAAAGTGATTACATCCTTCCTGCAATCTACACACTTCTGCTCTTTCTTGTGCTGGTTCCAGTTCTTATCTGACCCTGCACAGAGTCAGTTTCAGTGTGCTCTGCTGGCAGAGAAGTATCCTGGCGGGCAAAAAAAAAAAGAGGAAACAAAAGAATGAAAAAAAAGTAAAGGCAAACAACTTCCTGCTGAGTTTGCAAACAGCTCAGCACAGAAACAGATAAATACCAGAGAGAGCCCAAACAAGAGAGGGAGCAGCAGGGATGCAGGACATCAGCAACCCCTGCAGTTACATCCATTTCACCTACACAAAACTGAAGCCTCAGTGTCTTCCCCCATTCTCAATTTATAAACAAAAGTTTAATCACGCGAACACTGAAATCCTTTTGTCAGACTTAGACATAAGGACACATGGGTTAAATACAGTGTGTGCAACATATGCAAGTTTAGATGAGATTGCTTCCTGTTGGAGTTGGAATTCCTTAAATAAAGTATTTTATAGCTACAGACTCTTCACACATAAATAGAATTCTGCTGCTAAGCAAAGCAGTGAACTGGAAACTAAAATAAAAATCTTAATTGTACTTCCACTACCAAAGAACTAGGCTAGAATACACTATGAACCTAGAGAATAAGGAAATCATGGGCAGAAATCAGAAAGAATGCACTACTGCAAAGTGAGGGGTGGGAAATTATGACAGACTAGCAACAGCCAGTTAAGTGTTATTGGTTTTCCAATTTTGTGTCCCAGCTTTATATTTGTTTCTTAAGATTTCCTCAAAGACCACATATTTTACCAAAAAACAATATCCCTTACTTTTTCCCATTTCAGATAAAATGCAAAGCGTTACTAGGTATGCAATAAAGATGTGGAAACTGGTGAAACCATAACTTATCTCTGAAGTAACAACATTACCACACTGCAGAGACTTTAGTTTCACCTCACTGCTCTATTCACCTGTTCAAAATACATCGCCTGGGGTAGAGCTCCACAATAAACTAAACTGAATAAACAAAAATACTTGAGAAGAGAGAGGTTGCACTTGCCCATCCCCTTCTTTGTTATCAATCTTAGCCAAGCAGCCTGCTCCCTCCTGTACCAACATGGACAAGACAACAGTCAATGCAATATACATACACGTAGATGTATACAAATCTCTTCAATGTTCTTTGGATACAGCTATTTTTACATTTTTAGTGAGCTGGATGAGACAAGCAGTGCAGTCCATTCACAGCCAATGGTGGGAATGAGCAGCAAGGAAGAGGAAGGAGCCTCTTCCAGAGCTGCAGGAAATGGTTAACCCAGCTCATCCCTATTGTGAAACCTCAGCCCCCAAAGGAATCAGCTGCTCTGACATCCTACTGCACCACAATGATAAACCTGCTCTCCAGAACAGCACATGGACTTGATTCCAAGCATGATCTAAGAAAAATAACAGGGCGACCTAAAACCTAGGTAAAGTGACTAAAATTGAAGTTCAAAACACTTTTTGTTCCTCCACTAAGCAGTTCATATTCTTGCTGGTCCTTTGAGTTATTACAGAATTTATGCTTTGTCCTCCAGGTACTATTGTTGCCTTTGACACACAAATCTGCTTCTGAAGGATGATGTCTATTATTGCACAATATAATTCTATTATTGTTGGTCATAAAAAAATATCTTCCAGAACCTCAAAAAATTGAGCACACTCCACTGATAAATTGCCTAACACATTCAAGATTATTACATGCTTTCAAGTTTAATAGATGATAATGGCAGATTTCCCAACTCCCAGAAAAATGTACTAGCCTGAAGTACAGTTAAAATTCATACCTTAGAATATTTGTTTACTTAAAAATCTTACCACAATTCAAGAACAAATGAGACATCGGATTCAAGGCTGATGGAAAAACTGTTCATAAATGCAGAAAGATTTCAAAGATATTTGGGATCACCTAATAATATAATTTTTCAATTTAAGAAAAAAAATATTAAAATTTCCTTTTGCTGGGGTCTGATACAAACCCAGGAATGAACCTTCTATATCTCAGGCTAGCATATTCATTTAGGAGGTTAAGTATTTTGAGCTATCTTGTGTGAGTAATTAATGTATGGTAATACTAAGCTTTTAATTTAGACAAACACATAAGACTTGTAAATTCCAACAGTGAGTCATAAGGGAAAGGGAGCAAGATGTCTTCCCCCAACTCCCCTAATCAGGCAATAATTTATTTCCTTCTTCAAAACTCTATTCTCAGCAATGATTTTTTATTTTAAAAGATGTCTATAGTTCAAAAAGTAAAAAAAAAAATAATTATCTAACCCTTCTGGACATTTAGAAAGATAATAAACATGAGCATTGATTTTAATACCAAGCATTATTAAAGAAACCTTTAAATTCTTTACGAAGAAGCACTGCCTTTTTTCTGTCTATGGGCAACCCTTGGCATAATGGGGGCTGCTCCACAGCTGTATGCATCTAAATATAAATATGTGAATAAGCAAGGTTTTTTAAATTATGTATTTCATATGAAACTTGGCTTTGTAAGATAAATCAGTCTGGTGGAATGGAATTTTGTTGTCAAACAAATAGTTATTTTCTCTGGAGTCTGTAATGGACAACAAACTTATCTCTGTTAACATATGAGAGAGCATCCTTATCCTCTGAATTCTCACACATTTCAACAGACCAACACATATCTAATAAATATATTTAAGTATTCTTTTATCAGACTATCACGTGTATAGTACTTTTTGTTGACATGGTGAAGCTGATAAACTTATTTTTACCACAGAATAGGCCATATTCTGTCAAGCTAAAAAAATAGTGACATGATCCAAAAAAACATGAAATGGCCTTTAAGCTTTGTTGCAATAAATAACTCCATTAATAATGGCTGATAAACATGCAAATTATTCTCTACAGTCAGTTCAGATTTATTCAGCCAACAACGATATCAGTACTGCTGAGAACTATACAGTTCTGAATTAATCACAATACATTTAATCTCTGTATCACTGAAAAATGCTCATATTAATATAATGAAAATTCGTAATATTGATTTAAGTGTATTAAAGCGACACATCTTCCTCTACAATGCATAATTATATCAGTAGCAACCTTCCTATGGAAATGGAACAAGGGACACTGATTTAAGAATATTTTGGTTTTAAATTATAAGCAATATAATAAACAACTTTTGCCCACTTTGGACTTTTTGGGAAATGTTTTAGACCAAACACAGGACAAGTGTATATTCATTTTAAAACAAACAAACCCAACCACCCAACCATACAACAAAAAGCCCATCAAACCCCCCACTTTTTCTTAATTCATCAGCTTAATTGAAAAATAACTCCTGCAGATATCCATCTTTGCTTTGTATTTTATCAGTCATGTTATTCATCTTCATCAGGAGCTTACATATAAATTCTCTAGTCTAACATAAAATATGTATTAGTCATGAGCATCTTCAGAGAAGACTTGCAGTGTCCCACAAAATTGACTAGAAAAAAAATAAACAGACCCACTAGACACTTTAAACTTTTCACTCTCCCTTCTGTGACAACAACCACCACAACTATCTGATCCTACACATGCAGATGTGTCCAGCAACTCTAAGCCTCACACAAAGTCCTATTAGGTTCCTCCTGGATGCTTTCAAAAATGTGAATGATGGCTACAACCTCACTGATATTTGTGAGTGAAAGGCAAAACCAGAAAACCTCTGCTAGGAGAACATGCAATACCAACTCTTCCTCCTAAAAGATTCGCTCCATCACAATTTCTTACTCACTACCCACCACCAACTGTCTTATCACTTTATTGATGGTATACAATCTCTACACAGTTCTTTAGTGTGGTGTTACCTCACATACTGTGAAAGAATTATATCCAAAATTAAGGCAAAAAAGAGGGAAGTGTTACATGCTTCTCCAATATATCAGTTCCTTATTGCATTTTATTTCTTTGTAAGTGGGAAAACAGGGCTCCCCATAAGTGACTTTTTTCTTGTGTGCACTCTTGTGCCCAAGGAAAATGCTAATACTTGACAGAAGAGGTAATTCTGGAACTACCATCCAAGAAAAGAAAGCATTCATTGCATTATTTAAGGAAAAGTTTCCAACGCTCTTTCAAACACAAACTCTAAAGTACTATCAAAAAAAGCCTCTCTACTGGGGCAAATAGACAAAAATATACATAACCAGGTTCCTCCAATCAGGTTATACTTTATGTGGCTGAAAAATGAACTATATCCACAATAATTTTGCAAAGAAATATAACTGTGGTTGTTTTAACCCCAAAGATTTCATCTTTGAAAGGATACCATAGCTCTAGGTTTGCACACTTTATTCCAAGAATGCAAGAAACACTAATCTTTACTTTTCAGTGAAAAAATATCCCCCTATTCAAGGCATACTTATAAGAACACTTAGCAGAGGTGATATTCAGTGTAGCATCATAAGCATAGTCCTTATCTTCTGAAGGCAATGAAAGGGTTTACAATTGATATGTCTTGTCAGCAAAGCAAAGGGAAAAAAAAAAAAAACCCAGGTGAGAAAACTGTAGTCTAAATCATTAATTCTTCTTCAAGCCCAACTGTGTGCAGGACCAAGAATAGTTATTCTATATTTTTCAGAACCAGATTAAGCAATAAATGAAAAAATGAATAAAATCCTTGTAAGAAAAGGATGCTGAAGAACAGAGTGGGAAGTATCCCACTCACAAAAGATACTGTAATTGATAAAAACCTCTAAGAAGTAGCACTGTTTCCCCATGTGAGGGGAGAAAAAAAAAATCACAACAGACACCAAAGGAGAAAAACAGGGACTTCATATATTACTTCACTCTTAAAAATGGTTCTACAAACGCAAAAAAACCCAAAAACCCTACCAATGCAAAAGTGGCCCCAATCAATTACTTCAAGTCTAATAAATGTGAATCTTAAGAAACTACAAAAGTTTGTTAACATTTAGCTTTAATTTGTCGATGCAAATCTATGGTGATGAACTGTTGTAACAAGTAGGTAAGTCTAAAATCTCTCCTCTTGCCATTTTGTGCTTTTGCAAATTGAATTAAAAAACTCAAAGCCCAAAATACCCCCAAACGAAAACCCAACACGTTTAGGGGGAGAAAAGCTTCCACAAATATGAAGTCAAGGAACTCTCTAAGGTAAAAAGTTAGATCACTAACTTTTCCATTCTCATAATACAAAAAAAATTGTGTAAAAAACCTAAAACACTTAGTCCAGTTCTACAGCCATATGTTCATATTATTTTGATATTATATGTTGATGAGTCCAGTAAATGGAGTTGGGTTTTTCATCCTTGTAGTCCAGCTGGGATGAAAAACTGAAAGACTGAAGGGACTGTCACGAGTCCATTTAAATATAGATATTTATTTAAATATACATATTCCTGATGGATAGACTGTCCATAACAGCATCTAAAATGTATTTAGAAAAATAAAATGTTTATTATTTTAGGACTTGCATTTAGTAAGCTCTAATCTGCAACACTACTACCCCTGTAGCAAGGCAATTTATTAAAATTCATCTGTCATTTAAAAATGCTTTGAAGTGTGTTTCAAAAACATAGTAAAAAGTCTGAATCTTCCACCACCTTCCAATAAACATAAACAACTACCACATTTGAACAAGCATGAAGGTAACTAACACAAGACACTGGCAGAAACACTCAAATAGGTAAAAAGAAACTTTCTAAGAAGTCAATCACTGCACTACCCAAGGTATGACGTTAACCTGAAACCCACACATGGGTTAGTAATGGGAAGCAAATACATTTGTTCTGACTTAGCATGTCTTTGGCATTCTGGGTTTTCAATAGGAATTTTATGAATGTAAAGCATAACCCCGGCTGAGATGGAAGATGAAGCTGTCACCTTGTTTTTGTTTCTACAAGCTAACACCCATATGTTCATGGCACAAGTCTGTAACTCCATGAACTTTGTTGCTGGTTTCTAACACGCCCAGTGCACTGCAATTCTCATCAGTATCAATACAGAATTTTGGCACCCAGCAGCTGCAAGTGCACACGATATGAAAAAGCTTGTCACAATACCTGGCTTTTAAACACTACCTGTACTCTTCAATCTGAAATTTTACACCCAGTTTGAGCTATTTATTTTCTCCTCTCAGTCATGAAACAAATTTAGAGCAATAAAATCTTGTAAAAGATGTCTTTAATGTTCTCACAGAGGAACATTCTGCTGCAGTGCTTTGGCTGCAAACACTGCAGAGGAACTGTAAATAAAAAGCTAATTTCTACTGGAATTAGAGAAAACATGGGAGATAGCCCCTTATAATGGAGTATCTCATAAAGCCACATTTGAGATCAAATAGAGTTTGAAAGAAATCAACAAAAGGAATGTGATTGTTTATTACTCCGTCCCAGAGGATCTTGTCATAAAACGAACAGTAATCAGGAACAACTCTCTTCTGAACACTGCATCAGCCCACAGCGACAGGGAGGGAAGCGGGGGGCAGGAAACGGACAGGGATTCTCTCACAGAAGACAATCAAGGTTGTTTGCGGGAAAATGAAAGGATTTGTCTTCGATAAATAAGCGAGCGTTTCACAAAAGCGGTGACAGGACCCGAGGAGGGAGCCAGGCTGACACGGTGCTGCCGCCTGCGCTCGCTTGACCCCGGCAGGAGGCCGGAGCCGCCTGCCCCGGGACGGTTCAGCCCCTCCCCGCACCTGGGCGGCGGGGGATCGGGATTTGGGTGCAAAGCCCGAAACAAACACACACACCGCCCGCACACCCACTCACCCAAACACAGCGCACCCCCCACGCCTCACGGCGGGCCTCGGCGGCCGGCAGCGATCCGGGGGCGACCCCCGCGCTCCCCGCCGGGGTGCGTGAGGCGCCGCTCCGCCACAGCCCGGGGGGACGCGGCCCCTGACCTGTCACGGCCGGGGCAGCCCCCGCGGCTGGAGGGGCGGGGACAGGTCGTGCCCCCCCACAGCCAGGGACGGCGGTGACCCGCGGCCCCACCCCCGGCGCGGAGCCCGCAGACGTCTCCGCAGCCCCGCAGCCCTCTGTCCCGGCTGGCCCGGGAATGACGGCGGCGCCGCGCACTCCATCCGCCGCCGGCAGCCCCGCAGGAAAAGGCGAGGCGTCCCAGCGCCCGGCAGCGCGGCGCCAGGCCGGGGAGCGACGACGCGAACTCTCGCCGTTCTCACTCACCGGCATCATCTCCGCAGCCTTCTCCACGCCGGGCCCGCTGAGCTGTACCGGGCCTCTCCTGCCGCCGCCGCCGCCGCCTCTCACCGCGGAGGACGCCGCGCTCGCCCTGGCGGCTGTGACAGGTGCCTCCCGCGCGCCTCGCTCCGCGCAGCGGGCGGAAGGAAGAGGCGAAGGCGGCGACGGCGGCCGGGCTCCCAACCCCCTTCCTCCTCCTCCGGAGCGCGGCCGTCTCTCCCGCCTCCCTCCCCGGGCGCTTCCTGCTCTGCTCCGCTCCACCCGCGCCGCCCCGCCACGGGTTAACCCCCGCCGCCGCCTCCTCCTTGCCGGGGCGGGGCCGCGCAGGGAGGCGCTCCGGGGCCGCACGTGACCGCGAGGCCGGGCCGGGAATGCGGGACCGGGACCCTCGCCCTCCTCCCGTCTCCGCCGGGACCCTCTCGCTCCCGCAGCGCCGTGCTGAGCGTGACGCTCGCCACGCCGGTTCTTCCCCGCCCGGCCTCCTCCTTCTCCTCCCGGCGCTCTGCCCCCGGGCCGGGCCCCGGCGGGCGCCGCCTCCTCTGGGCGGGCTGCCCGCGGCCGATTGCCCCCGGGCCCGGGCGGCGGAGGAAGGGGCAGCGGGCCCGGGCGCTCTCTGCCCCCGGAATGCGGGGAATGCGAGGCGGCTCCGCCCGCCCCAGCCCCACCGCTGCAGCTGCCCGCGACCCGCTGGGCATGCGGGGGGAGCTGGGCGGTTACACGAGGCTCGGTGGTCTCCTGTGCCTGTGAGCTGAGGTCGCTTCCCGACAGCTTGTCCTGGTCTAACGAAACCCACCTTGGATAGCGTCATGTCTAGCGTCACCTTCCTTGCACTGTCCCTTCCTTGTGAAACCTGTCTGATGTACAAAACTCCCCTTAGCAGCAGGAGGGGAAGGTATTTTTGTCCTGATGTCAGACTCATGAGATCTGGTCTCGTGTTTGAAAGTAAGGTTCAGTTTCCTTCATTTTCTAGTCTCTCTGTAGAGTTACAACAGCAAAATGAAAGTTAACAGCTTGGAAGAAGCCAAGCTCATCTAGAAGTCAAAACAGCACCATATGTTAGTACTGCAACACATGCAATGTAGACAAATTTCATATTGCTGTGAGTCTTAAATCCTAATCTACAGCATACATGGACCTACCCAGTGCTCCGTTTCTGAAAATGGCTGGCTTCCAGTCTTTGTTACTTTATTTGCAGAACACCGTGACAAATCTCAGCTAGGAGTGGAAAAAAAATGTTAACTTGCCAAGTTTTTGAGGAGCTTAGATAATGTTTGTGTAAGTCTTTGAGGGTAAGTGGTAATAGCATAATAATCTCAATGTATGAGCCTGTATGGTAAGCATAACCTATTCATGTAAGATTCTGTAACAGATAATCGTGTAAATTATCTTAATATATACATGCGTAAGATTTCACTGTGTATCCTTCTCAGTGCATTTGCAGGCTCTGGTGTCAGCCTTGTGACAGGTCAAAGCCTCTACCTCTTTTACTACAATAGTCCTACAAGGAAAATCTCTTAGCGTTCACAAGCTATTACTTTGCCAGTTTAATGTTATTTTGCAAGTACCAGTTGGAGCACTACTTGCTGGCAATCACACCAATATCATCCTCAGGTTCTTGTAGACTGTGGTTCCACCTCACACACGGAGCTTTGGAAATAGGTTAGTCTGTGGTACTTCAAACCCCATAGAGAACTCCAAGATCAGTTCAGAAGAGTATTTACCCTGCAACTAGGCTGACTTGAATAAAACAGGCTCCAAAAGGTTCATAGTAATCTATATTAAAAAAAGGGGGGGAGTGATTTATCTTCATCAAATTCATATTGAACTTTAATCAACGAAATAATGAGTGAATAGAAATTTACTTGTCCTCTTACTACTTACAGTAATTCTAATTTTAACAAACTAGAAATTGTAAAAGTCTAACACCAAGGGGTTTGTGCACCTTTTGTCATACTTGTTCTATAAAAATTAGTCTTTCTTATTAACCAGGTTAATTTTCATTGGCAGCAATTCTTAAACAATGGTCTATTATTTTTTTAGGGTATACTTGGTATCTGACATTTCCCTGCATTCAGTGAATAATAATAAAAAATAAAATACTGTAAATATCATCCCACTATTACTTTTCCACTGCAACAGCAGGAGTGCCTACAAAACGAAAAGTGAGAGAATATGATGTAGACAATTGTTGGGGATGCAGACACTCCTCCACACAACTCCTCTGTTGGAATAATGGCCCGTAGTATAAAAGTTTGTCATTGTGTTGCTTTTGGCAGATGAAGGTTCAGCCAGTGCAGCAACCAGACAGACTGGATACTGAGGGCTAGGAGGAAATGTCTTCAAAAGGTAGAGTATGTACTTTATATGCAAGTCTGCTCCTACTCCTATTTCTGCTTCCCTTGAAAACATCATTTGTCTCAATTCTTCCCATCTCAATTTTTCTATAGAAATGTGTTAAGTAAAAAAATATTAACCAATATTTACCAAGTATAATACTTAAAATTCTACCTGCAGCATGGGAAGTTATTTAACACTTCTTCCACAGCAAAATCTTTTTGGGAACCACTCTCTTAGCAGTCAAGAGACAAAATAGCCTTTATAAAATTTTCTGATTCCAGCTTATAATCAGAAACCTGTTTCCTGTGAGCAGAAAAACGGTTACTTATAATAATACTTTTTCCCCATTAACCATGCATTTACGTACCAAATGATTGGGCCAGTTTTATAGAAATTGTGGTGCTTGGCCCAAGGGGCCAGTGATATCTACAACTGTTGCCTTTCTTGGATAACTGAAAGCAGTCAAGATTTGGGGAACGCCTAAGAAGATAAGGGAAGAGAATTTGGTTATGGAAGCAGATAAAGCCAAATTATTTGCTTCCAAATCCACTTCTTTTGTGAAAGGAGTTCTAATTTTGTCGAAGTCTTTCTAAAGGAAAGGGTTTGTGCTTCTTTGTTGGTGTAAGTATTAAGACATTTATACAAATATCTTTTATTCTCCTCTTGGTTCTCAGCTGTTCTATACAACTTTACCAATTGAAACCACTGTAGCTTAACGCACATTTCTTCAACTTATAATACATTTAAAAAATGAAGAATTAGTGCTTACTGGTTATGGTATGGTGAGTTTTTGAGATGTACAGAAGTTGTATTTACCAAGAAACTGAAACTTGATTGAAATGCATAAACTGTCTTTTAGTGTTTTGTTAAAACATTTGGAATTTATGGGTACATAGAGAAAAATGACTAAAACATGGTGTGTATTTAACCTAGGTTTATTGGAAAAAGGGGTTTTAACTGTTAATAAATTGCCAGGCCTCTTATTTGATCATTATTTTTCTTAAGACAAGCAGAGATTCCCAAAAATACAGGTGGCAGACTAATGAAATTTTCAGGAGCACTCCTGCTGAAATTTTGAATCCTACTTATGTTTTCTAAGTATCTTCTAGCGAGATTTTCAAATGTAGATGTTTTTAAAATTTTAAAAACTAGTATGTCTGAATCTCTCCTGCTTCTTTTCTATGCATAGACAAAAGAAGGAAAATGAGCTTTCCTACCTTCTGAGATCCAAGTGTTCTCCAGTTTTGCATTCACTTAAGATGCTTTTCCAGAGCATAGGAAAATGTTTTCACGCTTTGGAGGTGTCACAGGAAAATAATTTTGAATAATGTAACACTTTTTTCTTTTCATGTGGTATTATTTTAAATAACAGATACTGCTATTTATAGCCAGCAACAGTGTCAGAGGTCAAACACTTAGGGTGGGATCCATCTTATCCAACTTTACTGATGTAGGAGTGAGGTGTGTCATTTCAATCAGTCATTGGGGCTGTTCCACAGATAAATCGGGAGGGGAGGGGAGAGAGGCAGTTCTGTAGGTAATTCATTCACGTTGAGATACTAATCTGCTATCTAAATCTCTCAGTCTTTGAAGGTGCCTATCTCTGTATTGATTTAGGATGGAGCCTGGATGACTAGCTCTGATTGGGGAGCAGACTTCTGGATGGCTACAGTTCAGATGGGTTCCCTCACAACTGGCAGAATAAAATCTCTAAAAGTGAGTTTGGGTAGGAGCACTGGGGTTTTTTGCATGTATTTAAAGAAAATGATGTCTCTTTGCTAAATGAGTAAGTGGATTGCTTTATTACAGAATACAACTCTCCTTTCAAAAATTGTATTTTGCATTTGCTGTAATGCAGGAGGAACTGGCTCTGAGTAGGTAAGCAATTTAAGAAGCTGAATGACAGAAGTACTTCTAACTTGCCAGGCAGTTCATGGGGTGGCTACAGTGCAGTGTTGTGTAACAGATGATACAAACGAAAAGACTGAATGTTTCATGGAGAGTTTCACAGCAGGAGCCTAAAGTCTTTAGTGAATACAGTGTAAAGTAAGAGTGTATATGTAAATGAAAGGTATATTAATTTGTTACTGTGGCCTTAAGTAACCTTTCATTCCAGAATCATGCTGACTTCCTAAGGCTGCAGCAATAAAGTGTTTGTACTGAACAACAGTCATATGCTGCCATGCTTGAATTCACATACAGCCAAGGCATTTCAAACCCCACCAGACCTGTTCAGAGATAAATAAACTACAAATAATAACCTAAAGGAAACACTTTGATGTCTGTTTGGTATACAGTATTTAAGACACGTGAACAGGAGAAAGATACTTTTTCATCACTGCCTTGTAATATTCTAAAGTAATGTATGCTGGACTAGGTGATTCATGATCTGAAGTTTCATAGCCCAGCACTCGATGCATCATTCTGAGAAGTGTAACAATTAAAGCAGGAGTGAAGCATTATGTGTCTAGCATAGCTGTGTGTACTTCCTGGGATTTGGGTGTCTGGTACGTCATGTGTTCCAGCCCTGCATTTGGTGGATTAGAGGTAATTTCTTTAAACAATAACAGAAATTGTATACTTAATCCAATGCACATGATGCAAAAGCACGTACTTAGTGGGAAATTCTGTGGTCTCATTGGGACTGTGTTGGTATCCACCCTCTTAAAATTATTGCACTAAAAGTTATTGGTTTGTATTGTAGCTACAGAAGATACGGTCCTGTAAGATGACATGCCATCATCTTTATAGATGGAAAATCTTGTTCTGCTCCCCTGTGATTTCTAACAATGAAGCCATTAACCATATGCAAAGAGGTGGAGAAAACAACTTTAATGTCATAGTAGATGTTCTCTATTTTTAGGCTTTATAGCCATTTGGGCTCTCAGGATGTTTTTTTATAAAAATCCTTTTCCTTGAAATTTTCAATATGTCCATGAGTGCAAGTGTCTGAGATGAGCAATATGATGGGTTATTAGTGGAAACATTAATTAGGGAGAGACAATCCTTCACTTCTTCACTCTTTTATTTAAGTGCTACTGTGTTTTGGGTGTACCATTTGGTTAATGTGAGGGGCAAATGATAGGCCATGCTTTAAGATTGAGTCTAGCTTTTTATTTGTTACTGTAAGACTAAAATTGTTCTCACGTATCTCTTCCATGACTTAGTTGTTTTTTACAGTTTCTATATGAAGGAATTTAAAATATTTTCTCTTTCAGCTAAAAGGCTAATGCAGAATTCTGTGACACGTGATTAGTTTCCCCCTCATGCTGCAAAAGTTTTGGGTTGTTAGTCTTCAACTTTTCTATTAACCACATCATTCCTTTGTTTTAGATGGCCAGCTACTTCTTTAATATAACTGAAAGCAATCTCCTTTATTTTCATATGTTTACTGCTTTATCAGATGAAAGTTTGTTTTCATATTGGATTTGTATTACTGCAGTATTCAAACCCAGTAATTCCTAATTTGAAATGTGCATCTCCTACCACAAATTGTCCTTTTCTTAGTTACCTTTCTTGAGGTAAATAGATCTACTAAGAACAAAAGTGAAGGGGGTAGCGTGTAATGAAGCTACTGCTTCCTGCTGTTGAACCTGGCAATGGGTGAACTTGAAGGACTGCAGCTTGGAAGGGGAGATTAGGAAAAGTCCTCTGCTCAATTCTGAAGTCTGGGATATACTGAAAGGTATTTTCTAGCAATTACTGACAAAGTGATGTGCAAAGGAGGCTTAGAGAGGAAAACATGCCTCTGAGCAGAAGAATGCTCATTTAGAGTAGGAGAAAAAAATTATAAACCAAATTAAATGTGTATTTAAAAACCCCTTATCTGTTTATACTTAGTATTT
>VZTT01063135.1:5576-28220 GCA_013400855.1 Buphagus erythrorhynchus | reverse complement strand
GGGGATGATTAGATGCTACTTTAAAGGTTTGTCTACTGCTTATGTCTCAAATTCAAAACCAGTATTTCTATTCTGTAAATGGACAAGCTACAGCACAAGTAGTTTCTTCCATTTCCTATGGGAATTATCTTTTTTCTTGCCTTCTGCCTTTCTTCCTTCTGGAAAGGTCAGAGTACATGTTTAATGTACTAGCCTTAATTTAAAAAGAAGTGTGATAGCATTAATATGAAGACATAATTTGAAAGCAAAGTAAAAATAATTTTTGCAAGATTCCTTTTCTAGTTGCATTACTCCAAAAGAATTACTAAAATCAAAGTACACTGAACAGTATTATGTCTTGGTGTTTACTTAAACCAAGAGTCAGGTCCTTTCTTAAAATTGGTATGACTCAAATTCTTAGCTTACTTAAAGAAATTAATTTCTTTAAGTAAGAATTTAAATTTTAGCTAATTGTTTTAAAGAAATGTCTAGAGATCCTAACTGAGACTAGAAGAATTTCTTTTCAGCTGTATGTGATATGTGGAATACAACATCAAGAGTATAAGGAGAGAACTGTAATGTCAGGTTTAAGAGAATTTTAAAAAGGCTATTTATCTGTACAACTGCACTAAATTAAAAGGTATACCTGAGGCATCATAAGTAAGGAATCAGTAACAGTGCTGAAAAAAGCATAGCTTAAGACATATATATCTACATGTATGAAATAAACAAGAGTTAATTATGAAAGTGGAAATGCTTTTGGTTAGACCTCCCCCAAAAGGGTATCCTGCCCTGTATTCTTGGTTCTCTATCACATGCCTATTCATATTCTAGTCCACTTTATTAATCCCTCCTTTTTCCTCCCATAATACTCTGCTTTTCAGTTTAGTTGTTGCCATTTTGCTTGTTTACATAGCATTCCACATGAAATACCTCACAACAGTTTCTACTTCATACCTAAAGAATTCCCCCTTAATTTCAGCAATTCTTAGTATTATCAAAAGCATGCTAAACACAACAGGTTAAAACAAGAAATGAAGACTACAACTAATACTGCAGAAAAAAAAATCTGTGTAGGCAGCAGTCACCACAGATGGGATTCATTCAGTATATAGCTCTTAGTTCTACCACCCACATAATCCCCATTATCATTTCCTACCAAACACTTCATTAGCTCTGAAGAAATCTCTTTTGTCTCTCCCAGCAGATCACTGAAGGTACTGTCATGATATGGATATAAAAGTTAAAGGTCATATCAATTAAAAACCATTCCTTTACAATCCTTTAGAAGGTCATAATTTAAGCATATTTTCATTTGATGACAACCAATAATATAATTTGATGAACCACTACCAATTTTATCCTTTAGAAGTAAAAGTATTCTTCCTGGTAGTACTGAGCATTAGGATATCATCATCCAGTGGTTCTCCCTGTTCCCCATTTGTTTGTTCTTTTGTCCCAATTAATTAAGTGATAGTATAAACTCCAGAAAGTGATGTGCTGTCCCAGAGGAAGGAAGCAAGGCTCTGCCTTTGCTGAAGCACAAGCTGTCATTCCTGATTTCTATACAGGGTGGAGTTCTGCATTCTTTTTATTGCTCCCACTGTTGACACTGATGACAGTTCTTCCAGGAGAGACAGTGCTTTGATCGTGTGCGTAGCTGCAGATGAGGAGGAAACTTGCATTGCCTTGTTATGAGGGACACCATGACTTAGGGAACTTGAATGAGTAAATGGCAGGATAGAAATTCTGATTCTTCTGCCCTTTTTCTGCTAATGCCCCTCCCCAGTTGTTGTGCTATATTCTAGTTATAAAGCAATTTTGCTGTAAATCAGATGGGTCTAAATTAAAATGGAAAAAAAAACCCATCAAGTGCTTGTTTGTTATTTTAGAGAGGGAAAACCCCATAAAATTATGCAAAATCACCTGATCTGATTCACAAATAGTTGGATCAGCACAAATATGAAGAGCAAGGCACTGTGGTGTAAGGGTGCAAACTCCACAAGCTGGTGTAGCTGCTACAGTGCTCATACTGTTAAACCACAACCAAAGACAGAATTTAATTAAAACATCTAAATCATCCATTCTTGTGGTGGTCAGTTCATTTGGAGTTAGGAGAGAGTAATTGTTTCCAAGTACTTTGCCTGCAGCAGTGGAGTAGACTACACAAGACTGTCTTATTTATGAGTTTTTAATAAATTACCTATCAGCCATGTGGCTTTATGTTCTTAAAAATATTAGCTGCTAAATGTTAATTGCTAAAGGTCATGGAATTATAGTTCGAAGAGTTTGCTGTTCAAGCACTATCTTGTCACTTCTTGTTCCTCCATTTAATGAATTGTTAACTAACATATTTAATGCCTCAGGAAATCTCCATCTTACTATTCTCTCTTACTCAGTAACTTCACAGATTTCTGTGAATGAAACAATAGGTTTCACACACTGATTTCCTCAGTTTCAGTTCAGCCAGCTGGTGGTGATGTCACACACAACCACCTGTGTCTAACAAGCACCTGATACTGTTCCTTCCTTAAGGACTGAAAGTTCAGAACACACATACATACCAGCTCTGTATTGGCATTTGTACTATAAACACTGGATTGCTATCATGATTCAGATAAACAGGAGACTTGTTCAGCTGTTTTAGTTACTTTGGATCATTTCCTGCAGCTTTACTCATCCTCCCAATTAACATGAATACACAATTGGGTTTTTTCCAAGTTAGCCATTAAGGAGGTTAAGTAGGTTGGGCCTTGTGACTAATGTTTCCTTGGCTCTGACTGTATTTTGCTGCTCCCCTAGAGTATTCTATCATACTTTATTAGCATGCAGGACAAACTCTGAGATACCTGATTGTAGGACAGCACTTGAAATGTTCTAGAAATCCCCAAGCTCCACAATGAGAAATACCAGTCATAAGTAAGACCCAGCATGGAGGGGCAAATAGAGAAGTACTTGTACTGTAAAAAGACATCTTGCATTAGCATTGTCATTATTAATACAGTTTCCTACTGCTGAGCTTTCATGTTCTGTATTGATTAAAAAAAAAAAAAAGCTACCAGTGCCACAACAAAACTTAGTCAAGTTTTGCTGCAGTAATTGGATGAGGTTCTTCAACCCCTAAAGATGTTTGCTGTTCCACTAACATGGTAAAGGTAGTAAACAGGTTTTGTCACTGCTGATGCCTCATGACAGGCAACAAATCAAGAATGCAGTTGCTTAACTATTTTACTACATAAAGTTTAAATGTAATCCTGCTTTAGAAATGTCAGCAACATAAAGAGGCAGCAGCTAAAGGAAAGCAACGTGACCCATCAATGTGCAGTAAGCATATCCCTCACCAGTGTTTAGTTGTGAATCATGATGAGTATTACATCCATGGATTAAAGTCTTGATCTTACATAGTCATTTGCATAGCAAATGGGTTTCTTCAGGAGCTGAGTATTGTCTGTTTAGACACTTACCTGGAACAAGAAAATATTTTTGTTTTAAGTTAGCTATAGAAATCACCTTAGCTAAATTACTAAAAAAGAAAGGCACGTATTCTAAAATAAGAGTATTCACTTCAAGGGTGGGTACTCCTTGAAATATTTGTCTACTGAGGGCTATGTTCCAGGTGCTAGTGCTGCAATGAAAATTGATTACTCTTTCCACACTTCACTGTAAATATGAAATGGCTCTTACAATGCCTTAGTTTGCTTTCCTCTATAGTGTTTTACATTACTTCAGCATATAGAAGCAGGAAGTATAGTGATAGTACTCCAGGTGTTACATGCTATGGGTGTGTTGATTTCTGCTTTCGAGTCAAGCCATTGACTGAATTTCCTCCTTCTGTATGCTTCTCAAGTAAAAAACCAAAACATTTAAACATGAACACCAGTCTTACTTCCCCTATCTTTTGCAGATACTTGTATTAAGGATCACAAAGGAGGGAATATTCTGTAGCCTTCATAGAAATTCATGGCAGAGAAGCAACAATGGAAGAACCAGTTGCATATGGCATTGTTTCAGTAGAAATTATAATTTTTGTAACGCAGACACAGCTGCCCATATGTACATTTTTTCCCTACTAGAAAATCAAGCAAGTCAGATAAAAAGAAGTGTTAAGACTTGAAGCAGGTTAAGTTTACCTAGAAGTGCAGTTAAGTGTGCTCCAAGGGCAGGTCAGCAGAAGCTCTTCTTGCCTTCCAGCCCAGGAGATCAGAATAACCTGTTGATGCACATCAGTGCCAATGGTCTGGCTATAGTGAAGCAAATCCTGCAGTGATTAATGTTTTTTTCCTGGTCTGTTTGCCTGAGCTCTGTAATTGAAAATTGCTAAAGCAGGTCATTTGAAGTATGTGTGGTATCTTAGGAACTATAACTTAGTGATCATAAATTTGCATTACAAATGTTCTTACAGCTCCTTACTTGGCATAAATTTTCAATCTGAACTGCTTATTAAATATACCACAACTCACTCCTCCTGTAATTTCCATTGGCCTAGTATCTGTTCATTTAAGCTCCATTTTCTTCTATTTTTATTCTCTATTCCCTTCTTTTGGATGCTTTTGATTTGATGTAAAAAATCTAGTAGTGAGTTCTTCTGATTTCTCACATTTTTCTGTGGTGAGGGAACAGAAAAACCCATATAGAAATGATTAAATAAATCAGCTAAAACAGATCAAGGAAAGATGCAACAAAGAAAACTGGAAATGTCAAAAATACATTAAGGACAGATGTCACCTTTTCAAATTCAGCTATGTTAAACTTCCCTTCTTTAAAAAAAGCTTTCAGAGAAATAAAACTGGTGATTTTACTATACTCAGTAGGTACAGCTATTAACCATAAGTATAAATTTTGAAGAAATTAAAAGAACAGTGTTTGGAATGTTTACCATCAGCAGGTAGGGTTATCAAGTTCCTGAGTGTTTGAATACAAAACATTTAAGCTATGGCCAGATACTGCAGTCAGATTGAAAAGCAAAACTTTAATCAAGCTGAAAGATTTAAGATGTTTCAGTGAAGTAGCTAAAAAGATGTACGTAAGCATTAAGTCATTAAAATGACTTAAGCCTCTTAATCTTCTCAAAGGCAGATTAGGCTAAATTTAAACAAAACATGACATGAAGTCTAGTTTTGGTTTTACACACTATATGTCCTTGGTACAGAATTCAGTATGTGTAGTTCTGAACACTGACTTCCACAAGATAGCATATTGTTCCTACAGTCTCCAAAATACACTTGCTATGGAGTTCTATCTGCAAAAACCACTAATGACCCATCCTAGTAATACAAGTATTACTTCTACACTTTCAGGAAAAAGGAAAACTCTTTGATGCCAGTTAAATGTTTGTGCTCATACCAACTGCTGCCAGTGCGTGATTTCATTATTCCCTTTAAATTCTGAGGTTTTTGTAAGCTCCAATGGCAAATGAATGTCCATGTAATATCAATATTCTTATACAATATGAGCATGTTATTACTTATTCCTTTGCAAAACTTGTGACTGAAGGAAAAGCCTTTCAGAATAATTCCTTAGCTCTACTGAATATGAAGGACAAAAAAATATAGTTGCGAATTATGCACTTTTAAAAAATAACTGTGTTTTGCATGATGTTTTCACAACAATGTAACTTTTACTTTTAAACCTAGCAGAACTAAAAACACTTTAAAAAATATGAGGTTTAAAATACAATTTTTGGTATCCTTGATTGCTGCACCACAAGTTGACAAAAAGCTGAGGATTAAGTCCTCATACTTGGCATCCTATTAAATGACATTTTTAAAGTAAATAGCCAAAAAAGCTATTATTAGGGGAGGGGAAAGGAATCTAATTCCATTAAGAAGTTTAGTTATAAAGATTTGGTCCCTTTTAATGTACTGTTGAAAAGTTTAACATGGTACTTAGAACTGTAGAAGCTTAGCACTGCAGTCCAGCATATATTGTCCAACATCTTTAATTACTTTTTACTCAATAGATTTATTCTTTTTCCAATTACAGCAGATGGATCAGGTACAGTTTTAGAATTTATTTCCCTATGGTTGTAACCCGCTTCATTTGCAGTAGAGTTGATGAACCACCAAATTCATATTCCAAGAAGAGAAGAGATCTTTAATGATGGCCAGAACCAGAGGACTCTGAAACAAAGACACGATTTAGGCTGTTCAAACAGTAAAGCAAATCAATTCAGAAATGTAATGCAGGTCCTAGAACTGACAACTGTACTTACATCTGAGTACAAGAATTGGCTATTCAAATGAAACAATACCCTCAGAATGTGTACATAAGTAAATTTAGCAAATATTAAAAATTCTCTTTTGCAAGTTTTAAAGCTCTATTACAGTCAAACACCCATTCTTCCTTCGTTTTGTTATGGTTCTTCCAGAACTGAAGTTTATTTACACTATTATTCTAAGTCTATAACAGGCAGTCTAAGTCTATTCTAAGTCTATAATAGGCAGTATTTTCTCTAATTGCACATTTCAAAATGTAAATAATGTTTGCATGTAAAAATTAAACTGGAAGCAAATGGGTTCTCTCTCATGGTGCAGAAAGTGAACTGAGATACAGCAGGTCATAAAAAAATAAATTCCACTGTGATGTCAGAAGAAACTGTCCATAAATACCTAAATACTACTTCATAAAGATACAGAAATACAAATTCAAAACACAAGTTTACACTTTCTAGTTTCTTGACAGCTAAAATAGCAGGTACTCTTGAAATCATGCTGATTTAAGTAATCCCATTAAATGGTTGTTAGTATTATTTGAAAAAATGACTCGCCTACAGAGTCAAGGTATAGAATTTCCATTTTACTCCTAAAGCCTACACAAAAGATTATTTATGTGCAGATCCACGGATGTTTCTAGGTTATAAAATTATCAATACAACCAAAATTACTTATTTTGAAGTAGTCTTTAAACATTTGCTATATCTATAACTTAAGCCCCAAATTTATCTAATGTGATTTTTTCCAAACTAATTTTTACTGTACTTATTTTAAAATTACATCAAGGTATTAGATATCTAATACTTACTACTTCCTGATGATTTTTTGCCTGGGAAAAAAAAATAAAAGAAATAAGCTGAACAATGACAGTTCAAAATATATTCCTATTTACTTTTTACAGATAAATTTTAATTAGCTTATCATTAGCTTAAATGTTGAGAGTGTATAATATGTACTTTTCATGGTACATTTCTGTAAATTTTATATTGATTTTTAAAAGTTGTTTGTTTTTAATTAACCAATACTCCATGTATTTAGAAATTATAGTCATGAAGATTTCTACTGTAATTCAAAATAAACTTTTATGGAATGTTACTATTTTACATAATATATGGATATATTCACATACAAGATATGGATATAAACTGAAGTGAAATGTTTTCTTTAAAATTTTCCTTCGTATTTTACATCCCATTGTAATTGTCCTAAAATACTGGGTCACAGTGATAAAAAAAAAATTATTCGTAAGGAAGACAGTTGTAAGAGATTGTACAATCTCCATCCTTGGAAATCCTCACTTAAATTATGAATAAGGTAATAAGCAACCTGATCTAACTGTGATCTAACTGCTTCAAGCACTGGTTTGGACCAGGTGAGCTCAGGAGGTCCCTTCCAATCTGGTTCATGCTACAACATACTCTTCTATATGTCCATGTATTATTTGCAAAATTATTCCCCAAAGTGCAGAAAGGGCTACAGCTATTAAAACCTATTTTCCCTTTCAAATAAAGCTTAGCCTACAGTTGCCATTTATCCAGGTTTTTTGGCCCTCAAAACTCTACATCAGCTCATGTAAGTCGTGAATTAATGTAGCATGACATGAAGACAAGTTTGAAACAGTCTGTACATTCTGAACTCTTCCTGAAATAAAAGGTTAAAGCAAAAGTTAAACTTTTTCTTCTTCCTGTCTACCTCAACTACTCATATTTACTTATTAGTCATTAAGTACTCATTAAGATCAACTACTTATTATTTACCTAAAGTTTTAAGTGCAGTGTATCAGTTTTGGAATGCTACACATTATTTGGACAAAGCCAGAGAAATACTGAGGTAATATTTCTCAGCTGTTCCCATAGCAAGGGGTTCCCTTCTCCGTGAAGTCTGTCTACAACTTGCAACACTTCATTGTTCCAACAGCCAGTAAAGGGTTTGACTTGGGATTTACTGAGCACAGACTAAATTGACAAACAGGACCTTTAAGATACCATAATCTTTTGTACTCTTCTGCTTTAAGGGACCAGGCCAAATCAAATTTATTAGATATTTTGCTTCTTTCTTTGAGAAGTCATCCAGTGTCACCAAGTAACATACATTCTCATGTTCAGAGATGTAGCTCTCACTTTGAGGTGCCATCAACCCAAAATAGTTTCACAAGTTCATATGAGAAAACCTTTTAAAAACTATTTTCAAAATCTTGAGCAAGTAAATTAGATCTGCATTTTAAAAACCAATTCCTACATTACCTGATCTTCATAATGTAAGCACAGTTACACTGACATTTGAGTATTTTCATTAGTGGAACCTTTTACAATCAGCATTTAAAACATCTAAATTTTCATGGCAGACACCTGGCCCTAGGGAAGGTTATTTGCTGTTTATCTTAAATGACTGATTCCTGTTGTGAGTATTCTCTTCTATAAAAAAGATGACAATGTGTGACTTACCCCCAAATGAAATCTTGTAGTAGACATAACTTGTTAATGCTACACCAACCCATATTTCTTGATACACAGTAGAGAAGTAGAATTTCATGGGCCTCAATGCCTTTGGAATCATGGTCTGCACCATCTGAAACTTGTAAGAAGTGTTGCCATTTTAACTTTTACAGCTGTATTCTTACCTGCTGGATTTTTAACATACATACACACACATATATTCATCTATCTTTATGTACACACACACACACTCCTGATGCATATCAGCAGAAGTTTACAGGTTAAAAAAAATCCCCAAGCATGTAAAAGTACTTCTTCCAAAGTAAGGAAATGAAAATTCAGAGTTAAGGTTACAATTGATGGGCTAACACAAAAAAAAAAATTAAATTACAGTTGATGAAAGGGTTCAAAGATGAATCAACAGAACATTTACAGAGCAGCAATAGCTAGACTTCTCTGCTTATCAGTGACAGCCTTTTCCTAATGTTACCAGATTTCCTCAGGAGGAAGTCTCATCCCAGACAAGCCAGAGACCCTCTTTCCTTGCACTACCGATTTAGCTTCCCTCCCTCACAGCTGTCTCTTCCAGCATGGTAATTTCTACTCAGAATAGAAACATAAATGATGTTAAGCTAATGAATTCATGCTTTATTGCTACTATTTGACTTTCAAGATAGGCCCCAAGAGCAAGAAGCCTGTCAGTGTTGGTGGTTTTTTCCCTTCCATGCAGCTTTGTATAACAAAGAGAAAATTGTTGGAGGTTTTAAAATAAAGCTTATGCTAACTCCCATAAATTTTAGTTTACATTTGCACCACACTGCACTGAGATGCCCCACGTTCTGCTTACACACAGCAGTTCACCCAAAAGTCACTATTCACACATATTACAATCCAATAAAGTCAGCTATACACACATACAGACAGCATGTGGTAAACCAGAGACCCAGGAAAGAAAAGCAGAGTTAAACTTCACTGAGGTAACGCTCACTTATCTGCCGTTACTAAACGTAAAGCATCGTCTGGCAAACCTCTAACAGAAGAGGGTGCAAGGGCAGCCAGTGTCAAAACAACTGGAAAAATCTAGGTGTTTTTTAAAGACTGAAAGCAACCTTGAGGCAATTCGTATATAATTACAGACAAACCCACATTTACATTTGTTTATAGACAGTCATTTCAATCATTTATTATTGTGGCCAAAGTTCCTGAAACACCTTTGTGCTTTCACCAACATTATTAACGACACTGCTCACCTTAATTTCCAGTGTTTGCAGTTTCAGATTAACAGTGGACTACAGTTACTCTGCTATAGCAGAATATCAAGACATACTAACAAACAAAGAGATTCAACAGAACAGGAAGGAAAGATTTCCCCACCGCTACAGAACACAGGGAATAAGCAGTGCTGTTTCCACTTAACACCGTGCCAAAGTCCGGCAGACTTTTCCCCAGGGCCTGCGCGGGCGCGACATCGTTCCGAGTATTTTTTTTCTGAAATCTACCCGGAACAACGCCGTATTTGCTGTCACCTTGACCTCCCCAGCACAACCTGGCGCAGCCCGGGTCACCTGCGGCGCGCCCGAGGCCCGACCCGCTGCACGGCGGTGCCGGCTAACGGCAAAGTCCCAGCGCCGCGGGCCGCACTCTCTTTCTCCCTTCTTCCCTTCCCAGGCTGAACCAGCGCTGCCCCCACCCGAAACACCCCCGAGCGGTGCCCGCCAGGACCCAGCCGGGGCTCGGCGGGCCCGCACCCACCGTGCCAGGGCAGCGGCGAAGGTCACACTCGGGAACGGGCACGGGGACGGGTCCGGAGCGGCCGCGGGGTGCGCCGGGAAGGGACGCGCGGCGGGCGGGGACAGCAGCGCCCCCTATGGCCGCGGAGGACCGGAGCGCCCTCGCACCGCGGCGGTGCCAGCCCCGCTTCCCTCGGAATCACGGAATGGGTCAGGCGGGAAGGGACCGCAGTGAGACACCTGGAACAACCTCCCTGCTCAAGCAGGGTCATCCCAGAGCATGTGGCACAGGATTACGTCCAGACGATTCTTTAATATCTCCATTGAGGGAGACTCCACACCTGCCCCGGGCAAGCTGTTCCAGTGCACGGTCATTGCAGAGTGAAGTTCTTCCTCATGATCAGGTGGAGCTTCCTGTGCATCAGTTTCTGCCCTTTGCCTCTTGTTCTACTGCTCGGCACCACCGAGAAGAGCCCGGCTCCATCCTCTTGCCACCCTCCCTTCAGATATTTATACACACTGATGAGGTGTGTGACCCCTCTCGGTCATCTCCAGGCTGGGCAGGCCCAGCTCCATCAGCCTTTTCTCATAAGAGAGATACTCCAGTCTCCCAATCATTCTCTGTTGTCCTCCACTGGATCTGCTCCAGGAACTCCATGTCCCTCTTGTCCTGAGGAGCACAGAACTGGACACAAAATTCCACATTCACCTCTCCCAGGCTGAGCAGAGGGGCAGGATCACCTCCCTCAATCTGCTGGCAATGTTCTTCTAATGGAGACTGTCACCTCAGTCCTGCTTCCCAAGAACAAGCGCAGCAGGTGTCCCGTGACAGGACAATGCCAGGAAGGGCCTGTCACAGTCTATGCAGCGTGTCCCTCAGGAACAGCTTGTCCTGGAGGAGTGGGAGGCACCTGCTGGGCCATATTTATGAGGTCTGAAGCAGCTCGTGTTTTGCAGGCCGTTTCCTCCAGGTGCGGGAAGGACAGGGTGACTGGAATTCCAGAGCCGTGCTCGGGCATTGTTTTGGGGATGAGGGGGGGAATGACCACCCAGGCCTCCCGTGGCTGTGAAGGGAAAGCAGAGCTCAGACCTTTATTGTGTGTTAAAATTCTTTAGTGGGATCACAGACTGCAATTACTTTCCTACTGAGTCATTTACATAATCTGCACATGTATAGATTTGCTACTTATGAGCTTTGTCACACAGGGAAAGACTTCTTGGATCTTACATGGGCATTTTTTTTGCATCTAATATAGGAGTATAACTTATGTTGAAATACTGCATGTATGTCATCTCTTTAATTTAAAACTTTAAAAACCTCTTGAAATTTTAGTGAGGAAAATCTCCTTTCTTTAATTTAGGATTTTGAGGCTGATATGTTAAGCAACCAGAGGCTGTGGTATCCTTATCTCTCTAACATATACCCTAGATTTGTATTTACCTATATGAGAGGAACAGTTCTAAAGCAGCCAAATGCCTGCATTGGATCAGGTACTCAGTGTGGAAATTATACTAGAGAAAATAATAAATATTTATCTGGTTTAACAAATTACACACGGATGTATTCAGTTATTTCAGAAGAGAGGATGACGGGATAAAAGGGAAGTTCAAGTGACACGTTTATCTTAGTTCCTATTCTTCTTTTGAAATTTATCCAGTAGGGATGACAGGCCTTAGTGTTCGACCCTCCCGTATACTTCTGGTCTGCATCTGTATGTCCTGCCTTTGTTTAATAAATTCTGGGGGTCGGTTTAGAGAAATTCAGCGCGCAGTCCGAGGGGAATTGTCCGGGAAGAGAGAGCAGCTCGCGGCGGGGGCGGGCGGAGGGCGGGAAGGTGCGCACGTGCCGGGAAGGGCGGCGGCGCGGACCGCGTGCCGGGCCTGTACTCCGCCATCCTCCGCCATCCTCCGCTATCCTCCGCCGTCCTCTGCTGTCCTGTGCCATCCTCCGCCATCCGCCGCCATCGCCGCCATGCTGCGGAAACTCACCGAGGAGCGGAGCCGAGCCTGGTTCATCACCAGCGGGGCCGTCACCGCCGTCGAGTTCCTGGGCGAGGAGGTGCAGTTCGGCCGCCCTGGCGCTTCCCCTCGGCACCCCGCACAGGAGCCACTGATGGCTGCGAGGTCAGTGCGGGGCGCTGGGCCGCTGCTCTGGATGGCCTCTCTCTCTCCTCTCTGCTGTGTGCCCGTGGCCCTGAGTGTGCTGGACGTTCCCCGGAGTCTGGGCAGCCTCCTCTGGCTCCCCTGCTCTGGTGAGCGCGGGGTGTGCAGTTTTTGGACACCCCCGGTAGCGATTTGTGGCTGATGAGTTTTTGTGCGTTTAATACTTGATGTTATTTTTTTATTTGCTGCTTAGGTCTGTTGTCTCCATCATCACTAGATGTGTTGCGTGTAGGGTTTGCTCTCCTGAAGTGCGTTAGCAGTGATGTGCAGCTGTATCTAATCCTGTTGAAAAACTGTAGAACTGTACTAGAAAAGACTCAGTTTATTCTGGTTCAGTTGCATTAACTTAAAATTTTATCAGTGGCAAGTGATAAATGAGATTCACGAGCTCATTGCTGTTGTGACCTAGCAGAAGCATTTAAGTTACCAGAGTAAAGCAAGTCAGAGGTATATTGGCATATTGTTCCTTATGCATTATTCTCAGATGGCAGAGTTTCCAGGCAATGCAAAGTGTATGTGTGTTTGCATAGCAGCCAGGTACATTTGATTTTCACTGGAGTCTGGATATTTAAATCCAAAAAATACCTTCCCCTGGATGCTTCCTGGACTGTGGCAGTGCATACTGATCTTAGTATTTAGACCCGGTGTGGTAGTGTATCCGTGTTGCCATAGAAAAGTGTTTTGTGGGCACTTCCATGTCGTACTTCTCAGGATGAGCTGGACATACACTCCAGAGTGAGTGTTTTGGGTTTTGTTTTACCCTGTGTGATGCACAGCAATAGAGGCTGCTATATTTCAGGAAGGTGTATTTCTCTTAAAAGGTGTACATTGGCATCTGAGAAAGAAAGAACTTTTTGCATAACATCTTGCTATCAGGTAGTCTGATATTTCAGCAGAGACTGTTCAGGCTATCAGTGTTTCTGTCTTTGCTTCAGATGAAGGAAAAAACTGGCACCTCAAAATATCTATTCCTTTTTATCTTCTAGTGTAAAGGTGCTGCCATTACCAAGCTCTGAATCACTGATCAAGACCTACTGGGCTTTGTGCAAGTTAAAATTTTCCTGAAGGGACCAGACAAAATTTTAGAGTTCCTTTAAGTTATTTCTGTGAATGTGATGCCTCAGCTCAGTAAGAACAAGATGTTTGTAACTTCTTGGTCTTTATTTAGGTGATAGTAACATTTTCTGTAGTATTTATGAAGTGTTTGATGAGAGATTCTTGAACGGAACTGAGTACTAAGCCACGAGATCTATTTTGTGCATTTACTGTGCGCAGGAGAAATGATAAAGATTCGTCAAGCCTTGTGTGACTAGGCAGAGGCAAATCTTTATTTTTGGTTGGACAGAAAGCTCTTTCCACTCACAAGTCTTACCAGATAACCTAATTGAGAGTTTGACAGTTGTGTTAGTAGGGAAAAAAATATTTTTGTAGGTTTGGTTTTTCAATTTTCTTTTTCCCCCCATGTCTGAGGGGGACAGAGGTGATACGCATCCTAAATTACCATTTGTGTAAGCATGGACAGAGTTTCTTACCAATAGCTATTAAACCTTTGAGCATAGATGATAGGTACATGTCTGTCCTGCCACAAAGTGGAAGGAATCTCTTTGAGAAGTTGTGTTTGCTTAGGTATGTTTTGTTTCCATGCATACTTCTGTTTCACATCTCTGGGAATGTGCTTATATTTAGAGGTTTTTTGCAAAACTTGAAGTCTCTATAGGAGGTTTAGATTCAAGTGGTCAGATGGAAAGGAAATGCTTGTATTTTATTCACTGACTTCTTAAGAAAGAGTTTGAGGAGCAGAAAACAAAAGAATTTCTCCTCATTCGTTCAGGCTGTCTGTAGCGTCATTGTCTATTTCCTTCAAAATTCTTTATTTGTTTCTTGGGAAAGTCAAAACCAAAGTTAATCAGATTTTTGAAATGCTTACTTATATTTCTTTGAAGCTGGATATACAATTACTGATGGAGACTTTTCTGCCTACCGCTTTTGTCTAAATTTTTATGTAGGAATGTGTGGGTTTAATACCAAATTGATAATAACAGATGTGTTATTGCACGAGTGCGTGTAATTAATACTTTACGGAAATGGTACTGAGATTGTTTAATGGGATCTAAAAGTCTCGTGTCTCCCTTAAAAAGAGATGTGGAATGTGTTTGCTTCCTTTACCGATGATGCCTCATTTTCCAAGGCTTTTCTTTTGCTTCCTGAACTAGCTCTAGCATAGCAGTATTAGTAATTGAGGTTGCTGGGGAAAGATAGTAGAAATAGCGATAAATAAAATAAATGTATAAAATGTGGCTGCAATTTCTGTCCTTTAACAGCTCACTGATAAACTTTTTAATTCCTCTTACTATATTTAACTGAAAGAGAAGAAATTTAGACCCTTAAATCCTTCCTTGTTACTAACACAATTGTGCTCACATTAAGACAGTTAAAGGCTTAAGTGCATAAAAGGTGATTATTCTCTCATTTATTTCCTGCATTTCATAGGTATACCTTTCACCAAGTTAGCACCTTTTTGAAGGTGACTTATTGGCTGGAAACATTGCATGCTCTTTGCTTGACACTTGTGCAGGTGGGAGACACTGCTGTCCTTTGGAATTACTGCCACTCACCTTTCTGTCACCAGAGTGGTTTGTGTTGGTTGCCTACCTATTGCAGAAATATCTGCTGGCTCAGGGTAAGGGACAATGTAGTTTTAGAACATGTCATGCAAATTATGTAGGGCATAAATAAAAAATACTTAAAGAAGCAGTTGCATAGTTCTTGGACAGTGATCTCCCACAGGGTAGTGGTGACTGGCCTTCCAGCAATCTAAATCCTGTCTGAGGTAGCTGAATTATAAGGGTAAGCAGAATTCTAGAAAATGGCTTGTCTCAGCTGGTGAGCTGGAGGACAGATTTCCTTGGCAGCATATTGCGGTAAACCTAACAGATTTCTTTAAAATATGTTTTAACATTTTTAGTTCGGCTTCTTACTCTTATACCATTGCTTTTTCTGTGTTTTTCTCTGCTTTTTAACTAGAAAGCATATATAGCAATTTAGTCAGGAGGAAGTATTTGTACTCCACAAAATTACCCCACATTTCAATATTTGAAAAAACGGCCAAGGTGAGGCCTTAGAGGATGGCATTTTCTCAGCTTTTGGATATTTTTTTTCCTGTACCTTCTGCAGTTCTTTGCTTTCTCCTTCCCCCCCAAGTGTGGACACTAGAACTGGATGCAGTGGTCTGCTTAAAGCATGCATATAAAAGTAGGTGAGTAGGTGAGCCTTTTTGTGCACTTCCCTGACATTGCATAGGGATTTAACATTGAATTGGGCAGGATGCTTACCTATATTTTTAAACTACTGTGTAGTGACTGTGACAACTGCCTTTTAGAATATGGTGTAGTTGATGGTCCCTGTTTCTGAACTTGGAAAAATGCATTTGCTCATGTTAAAATGAAATTGATGTCAAGTTTATGAGGCATGGAGAAGTTGTATCTGGGGTTAGCTTTTTGCTTTTGTTTGTTTGTTTTCCCTAGCCATTTTTGGTAACAAGGTAAGTGGATCCTCCATGTTACTGGCCTTCCATTTTTCCACAAACAAAAATTTGAAAGCTGCACTTTAGAGTTTTATTTTTTTTTAACTTCAAATAGAAAGCTGTGAGGATACCATTTTAAGAAAAAAACTTGTATGAATTGCNTTTGTTTGTTTGTTTTGTTTTTTTAACTTCAAATAGAAGGCTGTGAGGATACCATTTTAGGAAAAAAACTTGTATGAGTTGTCATTGCGGGACTCTTACACATTTGGGCACTTCAAAGCTATCTGAAACCAGCGTTATGGATGTTAATTCTCAGAGTAATACTAATCCTGCCAATGCCTTTTAGATACTCAGTACCTCTTACCCTCCTTCCTGTAGGAAAGGTACTTGACATTTAATACTTGTGAGAGTTTTATCACTGTGGAAAAACCTTTCTTTGAATCTCTTGCTGCCCTCAAGCATGGATTAGATTAGAACTGCAGAAGAATCTCCAACTCCTTGTGCTGCATCAGTAGGGCAGAGTAAGTTTAGAGCAGCGTTTTTGTTATTAATCCACAGACTGACAACTGACAAGAAGAGGGCAAAGAGTTTATAGCAGCTCTGAGTGCAGATAGAAGATTTGCATGTCCTTGTGAAGCTTTGTATATTCAGTTTATGGGAGGTGGAGGGGCTAGTTACTTTTGGTATTGAGCTGCAACTTTAATTATTTTAAACCTGTCAGAAGTTTTTTGCTCTAGTCCTGCAATCCCTTCTCCTTTAGGTGGATGTAGGAGTTCTCGTTGTTTTATCTTCTGTGTATCTTATGTTTTACTTTTCTACATGAAATGTTCTCTGTATCATAAGCTTTTCAAAGGCTTTTAAAAATAATTTTTAAAAATATTTAAAAGTGTTTAGTGAATGATTATGCCATTTGTTCATCCAATTTATGTTGCATTATTAGTAAATTTTTTCTGGAATGGGGGAATACAGCTGTGGAGCATAAGATGCCTTGAAGTTGTGTAACAATGAACACAAGTGAATGAAAATGAAATCTGAATGTCTTCTTCAGTATGTTTAATACCAAAAGAAGCAGTTTTGTTCATGTAATAGTGTATTCTGTGATTGGGCTATGTGAGTCTTGCCATTTTTTCTGATCTGACAGACAGATCAGAAGGAAAGGAAAGGAAATATGGAGAAGAAGAGGTTATATAAAACATGTAGAAACTTGTTACAGTGATGGGGGCAGGAGCACAATTGGAAATGTAGCCAGCTGAGTTCTGGCATGTGTTTTCATTGATTTTCTGCTCTAATTGCCTGCTGTGGCTGTGACTGCTACGTATGTGATTAATCTTGTAAAAGTTTGTGAACCTACAGTGATAGATCATGGCGGCTGAGAAATATTAAATTTTGTTGTTGTAAATTTAGAATGAACACCTTGCGTGTTGGAAATGATCTGTGACTCCTTGGCTATTCTAGAGAAGTACCACTTGATTTCATCAAAATGTTAAAGGCTTAATGCAGAATTCGGGTTTCAGAACAGCTTTCAGTAAGTCAAATGAAAAATGGCTGTTTATAATTGAATAATTAAATAATTTTTTAAAAGAATAGAGAGCTAGTGGTTAAATGCTGTTAAATATCTAGTGGTTTTGTTTAGCTGTCCACCTTCACATGCTTCAGCATGTGCAGAGTATAGTTTAGAAAAAAATACAGGAAGAGTACATGCAGCGTAAGTTCTGTCAGTGTTTTCATGCAACTTATTCTTGAAGTTAAGAAATAATTATTCAGCTCCAAAAAGTATTTACCAGTTTATTTAACTGATGTTATATTAAACCATTTCCTTTACACAGTATAAAGTTCCCATAGAGCCTAAAAGCTATGTGACAAACACAGAAGTTTTGTCTAATACTCTGTGGATTGATCCTGTTACAAAATATGCCAAGCAATCTTTTTTTGTTGTTTAAATACTTCTAGCTCTATATGGCTAAAAATTAAAATGATTTAGAGTTTTTTTCAGAAACATATACATTTTTGATTAAAAGATGGCTTCAAACGCAGCAGTTCTAAGAAACTATAAAGATAAAAGGTGAGTTGATACTTAAGTTACTGCATACTAGCTATTACAAATGATTTTAATTTCTAAACTTGGAATAAAAAGGGGAGCGTGTCACATTTCTTACTTCTATGCGTCTGGATGGCAATTACAAGAAAGGATGGCTATGTAACTCATTGAAAGCAACACAAACCAACTTAACTTGATGGGTAGTAGTAGGGTAGATTCCAGATTCTGTCAGAGAAGGTGGGAAACATGCTTTGTGTGTTTTTGTCGACATAACTGGAAACCGTGGGGATTTCATCTTTGTCCGACTTGTTGGAGCTGTCACCACGTGGACTAAAGTGTTCAGAGCAGTTTGTATTCCATGCATCGACCAGCTGCTCTGCTTGGTTTTCTCTCTCAATGGTGGCAAGAAAATCTTTCAAAACTTGCTTGAATATGTAGACTATTTCCCAGGGTAAAACATCATTTTCTGCCAAAACTTCCCGAAATCTAGAAAAAAAAACAAAAATTGAAATCTAGTCATTGGCACTGAAAACTTTTCTTTCTTCTCTGGTCATTTGGGGGTGGGGGAGGAGGAAATGACATGAGTTATGGTGTAATTTTTTCCTTGCTGCCACATTTCCCCACTCACCTCCCCCAGTTGACTGTAAGAGGAAAAGAGCTCTCACAATACACTGGATGTGTTCCAGCTATTGTGGATTGAAAGCAGTTGTGTTTGGGTAGGCTTCTTTTTAATTTTTTTTTTTTCTTTGGCCCATCTGGGTAACTTGATTTAAACTGACTTTGCCCTTAGGTGTATTCTGGGCTTTAAAAGGCAAATGGACTTGTTCTGTTATTTCTGAGTCCCTAGAAAATGTACTTAAAATGCAGGGATAGAAGAATTTTTCTTCTAAAATGTATGGAAGGATTTTTTTTTCTTTTTAATTTACACTGATTTTCAAGTTTTTAGGAGCTTTCTGGTATTGTAGGCAGTAAGGCTGGATTTCTGCATAACAGTGCATTGCATTAGTCCTTTTATTTGATTTTTAGTTATTGGGTTGCTATTTAATAAATAGTAGGGATAAGTAACAGGAAAAATGGGAAATATTGAAAGGTCGTATGAGATTTCCTTTGTTTGGATTAGACCAGGAAAATCCTGATTTAAAACTTCCTTCAAGTGCAGCATATTAAAGTGAAGATGTAATTTCTAAAACAACTATAAAAATGCACTCCAGTCGCTGGTCATTGCTGCTTTGGAAGAGCAGAGCCAAATACAAACTTTGATTAAATAGAAAAACATCTTGTGATAGACAACTCAGAGTCAGGGAAATATGAAACAATTACCTGCTGAGAACAGTTCCTGTTTGGCAAGGCTGGATTTGAGAGCACAGAACTTCAAGCTGCCGTTGCTCAGTAGCTGGAATTGTTGCTTGAGGATTTTGGTGGTTCTTGAGCCAGTTGTAATCCATGCCAGTTTTCTGGACTTTTTGTTCATTTTCAATCTCTTGCACTAATCTTTCACGCTCTTTCAGGTGCCATTTCAACTCCCTCAGTAGGGTTTTTGTAACTACTTCTGATCCAGGACATCTTGTGGATTTGTAGGAATCAGTTTTTGACCATTTCATCCAGCCAAAAAGTGGCATTTTTAAGCTGGGGAGAGGAAAAAAAAAGAATTTTGCTTGTCTGTGTAACTGATTAGTTCTTCTTTTATCTGTAGACTTCCTTCTTAGGAACTGAATGTTTTTCAGGAATCTTTATTAATGATCCTAGAATAGTTTGCTGTACAAAATCACCAGGCCATAATGAAATATGACAAGCCTTGCACCTTATAATATTTCCTGTCTCTTTTCTGAGTTAACATATTCTGTGAAATTTATTGCATTTGAAAGTACATATCCATCATCCTGGAACTATTTCATATTTTATCCATATCTTATCCGTAGTATACATGATTTAAAAAAACAAACAGGGAAGAAACCCCTAAACCCCATCATGCAAGCTAACAAAAATCCCCTCTAACATCACAAAAAAAACAACTAAATAAGAACACTCTCTCCCAACAAAACACAACCCCCCAAACCTCCATAATTTGAACTCACACATATATTTAAAAATGAAATTAATTAATTAGTGGTTAAGTGCTGGAACTCTGCTTGATCTGGTTTTACAACTTCTGTATCAATTTTTATTTTAAATATTTTGATTATTGTTCACATAATCTGGAAACAGAAATGTAGTAGAATAGACTTCTAAATTGCAGTTAGTAACAAATCATTCACAAACAAACATGCAAATTGGAATAAAATAACATAAATTACCTTAGCAGTTGTCGTGAACAGTGTTGTTTCAGGTGAGTTTGCTTGAAGGTCTCTTATTCTAGCATATCCCGTTTGCAGGTTGTTAGTACTGCTGGAAGAAAACAAGGGTTTTTTTTCTCTTTTTCCTATTTTCTTTTTTTTTTTTCATTTACTCAAACTGTGCCCAGAAAAAATGACTTTCTGTACTGAATATGACAGTTTAAGTTTTTCTGCTTTTAAAGTTCTTTTTCATCCTCTATACTGGAGAGAAGCAGTAATCCATTTAACCTAACATGGTCTCTCAAATACTTTCTACCAAGTCCATTAAGATCTCCTACCTTTGAATTGAATTTTGCCGATGGCAGCAATTTGAAAAAAGATGGTAACAATTTCAAATGCTTCTTGCTAAATCCATCCAAATGTATTGTTGGTAGTGAGATGAATAACGATAGTCTGAAGCAACTACAGACGTGCTTGTAGCTAAAGTTAAAGCTGTCGTATGATGTGATGCTTGGCTGTGCATAGCTGTAGGTCACAGTTTAGAGCTGTATTTTTATGCCCATAGAGTGCTAAAAATAACTATGTTGCTTTTATCATCAAACTAAACTTTCAGGCCGTTGAGATGCTGGAAGACTTATCTCCCATTAGAGGGGGATCAGGCTGTTCTGCTGTCATTTTTAAACAGCTAAGAATAGTTTTTCTCTAGTAGATCATCTAAAGCTTTTGTTAAGTGAGTGTTGACAGAAAAGAGGTATTTGACAGTTGCTCAGGATTTTGTCGCTACATTAAATGCTTCTTCCAGATGAATTTCATCAATCTCATGGTTCTATACTTTTTCATTACTGTGCATAGCTGTTAGCATTTTTAATTAATGTTTCCAGTGTATTTAAAGAAGCCAGGCTGTAAACACCTACAGTGTACCATGAAAGACATGTTAATCTAATTAAAGGAAAAGAATGATAAGGAGATGCAAATTGAGGTCAAACCGATCTAAAAAGCCCAGAATTGTAAATCTTACCATAGACATTGCTTCTCTCTCAACTGGCTGTCAGCTGCTGTTTCCTTGTTTGACCATTTTGAGCATATCCATTTTTAAGGTTCATTCTCGGGGATGGCAGTGTGCACACTAAAGGTCGCTGAAGGAGCCATTTTCCATTCCAGTTATCTGATCTCTTCCTATTAATCTAAACAGTAGTCATGGAATAAGAAATGCTGCCTTTCTTCTTGCCCTTCTTCTAATGACTGTCTTTGCTCTTAACTATTTTTCATTCCTACTTTTCTCCCTCCACTGGTGTGTTGNTGACCATTTTGAGCATATCCATTTTTAAGGTTCATTCTCGGGGATGGCAGTGTGCACACTAAAGGTCGCTGAAGGAGCCATTTTCCATTCCAGTTATCTGATCTCTTCCTATTAATCTAAACAGTAGACATGGAATAAGAAATGCTGACTTTCTTCTTACACTTCTTCTAATGACTGTCTTTGCTCTTAACTATTTTTCATTCCTACTTTTCTCCCTCCACTGGTGTGTTGAACAGTTGGGAGAACAAAGGATCTCTAAATTTGTTCTAGATGTCATACAACATAAAGGATGACGTGTATGGCTGTTATTAAAGCTGATATTACTTATACATTGGAAAAATTCAAATGTCAGTATTAATCCTCTTCAACTGGAAGGTTTTCACATTGCATTGTATGTGGTACTATGAAAAAGGAAGGGAGCTAGGTTTATGATGACAGAACTGTCCTGACAGATTTTCAGATGAAATTAAAATGCTCCTTGCCACCTCCTTTACAGCACAGTTAACATGTCACCACTTTTTTCCACTGTATCAATCTGCAAGTAAACTGCTGTACAATGTAAAACCATTGTAGTGTCTTTGCAAATTAGAGATGCATACTGGAAGTTGTGCAGAGTAATTAAATGAGAAACCTACAACTTTTATTTTTCAATCTAATCTTTGATTGCATCATTGAAGATTCAAGGCAGGATCCCGAGGATCATGTTTATCTTTCCATTGGTAGGAGAGCATTGAAGCTGAAAATTTGTATTGATTCTACTTTTTTATGCAGTTCAGGTGTGTGAAGAAATAGATGACTGTTCATGTGGGGCTGGCACTGGAAACTGAACCTCAAAAGTAGAGCAGTAGTTTCTGTAGTTTCTAGCCCATGGTTAATTCTAGAAGCTTTGTTAAGAGCCAAATTCTACCCATCTATCTCTAAATGTACCCGTGGATCTGAAGTGCTGTGTCAAGGTGGAAATTTTGGCTTGACTTAGGCAGACAGTGGCTCT